>OY757939.1:7135909-7395909 GCA_963585895.1 Sepioteuthis lessoniana
CCTTCATTGTCATTAATCCCAGGTTCACTCTCACCCGGAGTTGTAGGGCTCTATGTATAGGTCAAAAAGAACTGTTTGACATTTAAACTGTGAGCAAAAAATTGACTTAGAACTATTTGACCATTTAACAGTGTGCAAACAGCAGGTGGTTTCAATTGTTAACGATACATAGCAATACTTGAAACAATTTAACTGTGTGATAACGAATAAATAATGTTAAATAGAATTATTAGTGTTAAATAGCAATACTTAAAACTCTTTAACTGCGTGAATATATGGGAAAAATCTTATAACATAGCAATATTTGGAACCATTTGACTGTATGCAAATAAATGAATAAAGTAAGTAAAGTTGGCGACCATAGTCAAGGGTGACCCTAAGGCTCCCTTTTCGATAGCTACTACGCCAAATCATATGGAAATCAGACCTGACCGATAAAATGAAACGCAGTTTCTTCCAAGCAGCGGTTGTATCGATACTACTGTATGGATGCACTACTTGGACGCTAACAAAACGGTTGGAGAAGAAGCTAGACGGCAATTACACAAGAATGTTGCGAGCAATATTAAACAAGTCCTGGAGGTAACACCCCACAAGACACCAACTATACGGCCACCAGTCTCCCATCACGAAAACTATCCAAGCTAGACGAACCAAACATGCAGGTCACTGCTGGAGAAGCAAGGACGAGCTCATAAGTGATGTACTCCTATGGACCCCCACCTATGGCCAGGCAAAAGCAGGACTACCAGCTCGAACATACATACAGCAGCTATGTGAGGATACGGGATATAGCTCTGAAGACCTTCAAGAGGCGATGAACGATAGGGAGAAGTGGCAAGAGAGGGTCAGGGATATCCGTACTGGCGGCACGACATGATGATGATGACTACACCAAGATGTAGGGTAGGGCGCTACTCCTTTCCCTGGATTTCTCCACTTTACCCTTGATCCGTACTTTATAATGCTGAATGTTAAGCAAGGAGGCATCAAGTACCATTTTTAAAGTCTTTGGTATGACTCGACCGGTGATTGAACCCAGGTCTCCCGGGCCATTGGCGAACGCTATAACCATTATGCTAATGCCCGGTATCAAATAAGTGGATAGTGTTCAGTAATTGAAATAATTTGTGTTAAGTAGCAATACTTGTAACCACTACACTGAGACAAAACATTGACATTGAATAGAATTATTAGGGTTTGATTGCAATTATTGAAACTATTTAACAGCGTAGAAAAAATAGTTGTACAAGTGGGCAACCAAATTGGAAAAAATGCCACAGAAACGAAGGGGATGCTTCAGACTGTTTTTGATGCATCTTGCATGAATCGAGCATCGGTTTTTGAGTGGCATAAGAGATTCAAGGAAGCCAGGGAGTCAGTGAGGGGTAATGAGAGGTGTGGCAGGAGTAAGGAACCCAATACACCAGGGTTCATTGGCCAAAGGGTTAGGGTTAGGGTTACTATTTTGAGGTTTTAAGGGAGTTCAGCAAGAGATTCCGTCGGAAGAGGCCAGCACTCTTCAAATCGGGTCAGTGGCATTTCCACCAGGACAAAACACCAGTCCACAACTCCATCCTTTTCACAGACTATTTGACCAAGATGGGCACCAGACAGTTCCTCACCCTCCCTATAGTCCAGGCCTTGCTTGATGTGACTTTTGGTTATTCCCTAAGATCAGAGGCTATCGTTATGAGACAATTGAAGAGGTGAAAGAAGCTGTGACGAAGATCATTGACACGCTCACACAAGAGGACTTCCATGGAGCCTTCCATAATTTGTTGGAACGGTAGAACAAGTGCATTGCAGCCGGAGAGGATTACTTCGAAGGGGACTAGAGTTTCATTTGTGTACTATCAATAAATGTGGCCATATGAAAAAAGTCTGGAAACTTATTTAATGAACCTCTTATATATATATATATTATATATATATATATATATATATATATATATATATATATATAAGTATTATTCGGTCCAGTTGAGCCTGCAATAGATAAAAAAATGAAAAATAAAAAAAAAAGGAAGTGGGCTAAATGAGGAGAAAACTTTTCACCCATCTTATATCCCCTCCCACCCTTCTTTCCTCTGTCTATTATGAATTATTTTATCCATAAGATCTGAAGAAGTCCTGTTATTTTTTGGGGGGTGTTTTTGATTTATATTAAAACCCATAACTGGATGGAAATAGATGTATAATCGTAATGTGACCGGTTTTTGTTTTTTCTTAAAGAAATATATATATATATATATATATATATATATATATATATATATATATATATATATTCTGAATTATTTTATCCATGATATCTGAAGAAGACCTGTTATTTTTTGGGGGGTGTTTTTGATTTATATTAAAACCCATAACTGGATGGAAATAGATGTATAATCGTAATGTGACCGGTTTTTGTTTTTTCTTAAAGAAATATATATATATATATATATATATATATATATATATATATATACATTCGGAATTATTCTGAATTATTTTATCCATAAGATTTGAAGAAGTCCTGTTATTTTGGGGGGGTGTTTTTGATTTATATTAAAACTCATAACAGGATGGAAATAAATTTATAATAGTAATGTGACCGGTTTTTGTTTTTTCTAAAAGAAATATATATATATATATATATATATATATATATATATAGATATATATATATATAGATATATATATATATAATTGAATAAAATCAACAAACTTTGCTACGTATGAAATTTATAAATCTATATTTTAGTATGCATTGAAGACCTCTAGAGAATAATAAGAATCCTCTTATATATACTCAAATGGAATCATTGCCTACTTAATTTATATATATATATATATATATATATATATATATATATATATATATATATATAAGTAAAGTTTGGTACCATAGTCGACGGTGACCCGATTGCTTCTTTTCAATAGCTACTACACTTAGTTGTAGTAGGGGTGCTTACCTTTCCCTGGATTGCTCCACTTTACCCTTGATCCTTATCTTATAACGCTGAATGTTAAGCAAGTACCGTTTTTAGAGTCTTTGGTATGACTCAACCAGGTATTGAACCCCGGTCTACTGGGCCACTGGCGAACATTCTACTCATTTAGACAGATATACCTAGATTTAATTCGGAACTATTCACGTTCACAACCATGATATACATATACACACTCATATATATATATATATATATATATATATATATATATATATATATATATATATATATATTATATATATATATATATATATATATATATATATATATATATATATATATATATATATATATATATATATATATATATATATATATATATATATATATATATATATATATATATATATATATATATTTACGAGGGTCGTTTAAAAAGTATTAATCATCTTCCAGAAATGAGAGCACAGCTGAATATTTTGGTGTAGTAACACTCTACCACTTATATAGATAATTCAGATTTTTTTTCTTATTCTATAAGTAGCAGTGTGTTACCACAACAAAAATGATCAGCTCTGCTCATCTTTCAGAATAAAGCTTGGAACTTTTTAAATGTGCCTCGTATATATATATATATATATATATATATATTTATATATATATATATATATTATAGTGTATTATATTATATTATAACAGTGTTGGTTGTCACTAAATCACTTTGTGGGTTTGTGTCGAACCAAATGCAATATAATATGGAGAGCGCTGAATATCTAGGATTGATTTATTATATAATAATAATAAATAAATATATATCAGATATATATTTATTATCATTATATATATATATATATATATATATGCATACACGTGTCCATACCCACACATACTCAACGTGTGCTGACATACACGCCCGATTATATATCACTAGGCACACATATTCACAGGAGTATATCATATTGACCACCCCCTCTGCTCGGGCAGGATATGACACAAGGTCAATTTTTAAGCGGAGTTTAACAGGTTTGAATTCAGAGTTTTCCTTCTCCTAGACTAGTTGCCTCACCAAGGCTGAAGAACCTTGTCAGCCCTACAATTTTACCCACTGCTGGAGGGAGAATAATTGGATTCATACCTTTCCCAACGGTATTAGTGCTATCTGAAATGCAATCAGTCTCGTCCAGGAGTTGAACTCGTATCGCCGTGTCCATTTCCGACGATGATAACCATTACACCACGAGCACCTCCTTCACATCCATTCATAGGTGTATATGAATCTACACACTTGTTTAACTCGCAATCAAATATATATGCACACACATATATCCAATTCTATATATCACCACACCAAAGGTCTATCGTGTCACATATGTGCTCAAAATGTTGTTGGCATCAATATTGACCGAGTGAAAAAACCCAGGCTAAGGTCTTTCACCTGAGCTCAAATGTCTTTTGTATCAACAATAACAAAAATAGAATGACTCAGGCTAAACACTCGCTTGGGTTCATGTAAATGAACCGCATCCAGGACTTTTGCTTTTTCGTTTATATCAACAAGTTCATAATATAAATAAACATCACAATTACAGCATAAGACAATCCTATATAAGAACTCTTGGCACCAAGAATGAATTAAAACAAAACACGCTCAGGCCTTTCGTCTGGGCTCAAAATGTTTATTTCAGCAATGACAATATTAACATGTCCCAGGCTTAGGACTTTCACTGGGCCCGAAAATGACTTCTGTATAAACAAGACCGAATTGATATAATCAAAGCTAAGGTCTCTCACCAGAGCCTAAAATATATTTTGTGTCAACAATGACATCATTAAAATGATCCAGGCAAATGATTGTCGCCTGGACGCAAAATATCTTTTGTAACAACTATAACAGGATCAAAACAACCTAGGTTAACGACTCTCATCTTGACTTAAAATAGTTTTTGCATCAACAATGACAAAATTTAAATGTCCCAGGTAAAAGATTCTCACCTGCGCTCAAAACCCAGAAGAGATTTAACCTTTCCAAATATGAATGAAGGAATTTCTCAAATTCTGTGCAGCGTTCATCAGTGGATCATATATGGTTCATTTTAATAAGAATTAATTTTCATCTCGGCAGTTGTTTGTATACATCATTGTAACTCCTATTCAACTTCCCCAAATATCCACCCGTCTATCCAATTAAAGTTCCATTACTTTTTCTCCAGTTTGAACCTGATTTAAAAACTGTAAGTCATGCCGGGAAAGAATTTAAACTATACTCAGCGATCAAACTGTGAGGAATTATCGATGGGATCTGTCTCAAACGTTCTATATCTTACTGTCTACCTAACTGATGAAATGATGTCTGTTTCACACCCAGCATCGGTAACCCACTCTCTTGGTAATCTTTACGGGAAGTAGTGGCTATTTTCTTCCCTATGAGTACTTAACTGTCCCTGTAGTAGCCAAGTGAAACGCCAAAAGGGAATCTAAATGCTTGCTCAGTATAAAAAAAAGTACTTGAAAACACATTTATAATATCACTACTTCTCCTCCAGCCGAGAAAATAATAGGTTAGATATTTATTCGACATAATCTTTCAATTTTAGCAATTCTTAGATTATCCGAGTGATCCGAACTTACCTGAAGCTGTTTTTCTGTACGCAATGCTCTGTACAAACAAAACCTTTAACTCATGATAAATAAGCCATGAAAATAAATAAATAAAAAAGCTGGTTAAATATACAGAATCCTCCGAAACTTTTATTATAAAATCATAAAATACTGACCACTTTACAGACCGTGCATAATCCGAATACATATTGATGCCATGAGCTGAGAAATGCAAGTCTATTTTTTTTCTTTTGGTTATGAACAGATAAAATAGACCCTATTTTTTGTTTATATTTTATTCATTCAAATTTTTCATTATTATCTTTTTATTTTCCTTTTCAAGGTTTTTCTGTCATTATCCTCTTTATTGTTACTTGATTTACTTTTTCGAAATCTTTTACTTCGACTGAAAAGTCAAGTTTTTTTTTTCTATCATTTCGTAAATCTCTTACTTTTTATATACAAATAGCTTTTTTTTCATTGGTTTTTCTTTCTTTCTCTCCCTCTCCCTCTCCCCTCTCTCTCTCCCTCTCTCTCTCGCTCTATCTATCTATCTATCTATCACTTTCATACTGAACCTGGTATTTTCTTTCTTTCTTTCTTTCTTTCTTTCTTTCTTTCTCAATTTATTCTCTATTATTCAGCAACTCAGTAACACTCTTCTTTTCCTGTTTCTTCTTTTTCTCTCTCTTTGCATTCTGCCAATTCGACTCTCTTTCTCACTAGCTCTGCTTTCCCCCTCTCTCTCTGTCTCTCTTTTACCCCATGTTTTTGTCGTTCATTCTATCTATCTATCTATCTATCTATCTATCTATTTATCTATCTATCTCACTTCCAACCCGCATTTCTTTCAGCTTTTCTCACTTCCTATTATTTCATTCTGTCTTGTTCTTATATCCTTCCTCTCTGGCTCTAATAATGTGTTTCTCTGTTTTTCTCTTTCCCAAACTCTCTCTCTCTCTCTCTCTCTCTCTGTCTCACACACACACACACACACACACACACACACACACACAAACAAACATACCCATTCATACACATACTTTCATTCGTTTTCCTTTTTTTTTCACTTCTACAATTTCAATCTTTATCTCTCTTTTTCATGCTCTATTTCTATGTCTCTCTCATCTCTCTTTTCTATTCTACTTCTCTTCATTGACTATCAACCTCACATTATCTCTCTCTCTTCTCCTTCTTCTTCTTCTTCTTCTTCTTCTTCTTCTTCTTCTTCTTCTCACTTAACTTTTCTCAACCATGCTCTCTCTCTCTCTCTCTCTCTCTCTCTCTCTCGTTATATATATATATGTATATTTACATATATTTCAACAACTTGTTTCCTCCAACTTTCACCTTCTCAGTAGAACAAACTTTGTTTTTAATGAAAAGATTCCATGAATGTTTACGCTGTTTCTAAAAACAAATGTTTAATCGTCAGGTGACAACAGACCGAAATCATTTTTTTCAAAATCTATTTCCTTTCTTGCTCTTCAACCAAAATATCATTAAGCTTTGCAACTTTTGCCACTGCTGAGGTCACCATTACCAACCCACCAATTATAAAGCCTTTTACAAACGGAAAACACTTTACAAATCAGAAATAAAAGGTAACGTCGGAAATAAAAATTGACAGTTTATGGGGTCATTGATATGACCCTATTGACCTTCTGTTGTTACCTTTCAACCAAAGAAAAGACATTTTCTTCTCGATCAAAGTTTGGCTTTATCGATTTTCTCTGTCCATTTTCAGGTGAGAATTAGAGGAAAATGGCCAGCAAGAAGTCGTCTTAAATTTAGAAAAAAATATGAAACATTTACGCCTGAGGTGTGACGTTGGATGAAGGCAAAGTGAATTGGCTTCTTCAAGTTTTGACTAAGACTGTGTTTATTTCACACTGGTTAAGGCATGAGTCCACTTCTCTCTGTCGATGATAAAGAAAAGGAATATCAAAGATAAAATGTAAGAATATCTTGTCCGAATATCCTTTTGTGTCTTGTGAAAAATTCTATTACCGATTTCTGCTTCATTAGGGCCTAGTACTCAATTGTGATTGTAAGAATTTGCAATAGACGTATAACTGTTTTAACTGCTGTTTTAATTGTAAAAGAATATTATACACAAGACTTATGAATGTTAATATTCAATATTATCACAAAGCTGACATACATGCCACGGTACTTTAGACACCATTGAATATACCTTTCACTACTAAAGCCACATATCTCGCTCTGAAATCAGAAAATTGACGACTTAAAGCAAGTTGTTCCTGATGTGATTTAGCGAACCTCCCATTACCTAAAAAGATGTCGTTGTGTATAACACCTCGATTGCTTAAAATCTTTATGAGAAATGACATCGATGATGGGATATTGATTTTTTAAATGCTTTCTAACTTTTTTGATATAGAAAGTGAACATTTTGGGCAACCAAATATACGTTTGAGTCAATTCCTACATTTACAAGAAAATATTGATATCATTTCGTTTTTTCAGGATGGATACCGAAAACAAATGAAATTCAATCCTTTATAATTAATTAATAACGTGAATTTATACTTATAGAAAATCTGTCTATCTATCTATCTATCTATTATTTCACATTTCATATCTATTCATCTATTTATCTGTGTCTGTAGAGGGAGTTTCCGTGGTATGGTGGCTAAAGTGTTGAACTACGGCCGTTACTTGAGTCCGAACTCTAGCAGCAGTATTATGTTCACTTTTGTAGTAGTAGTCAGAGGAAACATAAGAGGCCTTTATCAGCCCAGTTATACGTTCAATATTATTTAACAGGGATAGCTTTTTGCATTAAAAACCCCATGAAGGTTTATATGCCATTAAAAAAAGAAACCAAACCAAACCAAGCCTATCTACCTCTAGATATATCTATCTCAGACCATTTCTGTCTCTCTCTCCAATTCTCTGTCTTAGACTGTTCATATCAAGCCAAGTCGGCTCGGGAAGCTGCAGAATACACCGACTGCATCTCTGCAGAGGAGTAAGACTCTCCTAACGCATGTCCTGGATATAATACTAAACAATCTGATAGTGAAGCTACAGAAATTTTTGGAGGAATGTGGAGTACCCCTTCATTGCCATTGCTCCCAGGTCTACTCTGTCCCGGAGTGGTAGCACTTGATAGGGTCTTATCTATGGGTCAAATAGAACTAAACTGTGCCCTTATACTAAACTGAAATGTTTGAAATAGAACAATTTAAATGTATAAAAACGCTTTTCATATGAAGTAACCTACAATGGTTGCTATACCATAAAACCCAACCAACTTAACTATTCATGTCTATCAATTGTTAGATATATCAACACAGTTTTATATTGATTTTAGTTTAGAGAAAACAATAGACTGATGAATGAATTCACTGAATTCGTGTCAAAGAGACGATATGAAAATAAATATTTACATTGCTAGCTGATACTAAGTTGGGTGAGTTGACAGAATTTCGACAAGAGACACATTCAATCAATGGGATTAATCTCAAGAGATTCCCTTGAAAGATGTAATTCATGAAAAATAAATGCTTGCTTTTTGCCGTTTTAGATTACAGATTTACTGATATTCCTTTGTTCTTGATCACGTATTTTCCATCGTCTCCTTCGAAGTAATTCTTTTGGACATAGATCGAATTAAGTAATATTATTTCTCAAAGAAACGGGAAGAAAATACCAATGATATATCTTGTTGGCATTTGTTGCTTTATACATGGTGCATTCAATACGTTTCCAGACTTTTTTGTACAGGCATTTAAAATTGTCGTAGACCCTTAAAAATACGGTATGTTGTTGCTATACATCTTATGAGATGGATGACCAATTTTTTGTATTTCAGGTTTAAATAAACAGCTACAGCAGGAAATGGAATATACCCTACTAAAGCCTGATTGTCACAGCGGGGGAATTTCAAAAATGCAATCTGGACGCAAGAACACTTTAGAAGAACGAAATTCAATAAAATTGTGTTTTAAACTTGGAAAAAATGACACAGAAACCTATGGAAGGCTTCACACTGCTTTTGGAGCATCTTGCATGAATCGAGCATCAGTTTTTGAGTGGCATAAGAGATTCAAGGGAGGCAGGGGGTCTGTGAGGGATGATGAGAGATGTGGGAGGAGTAAGGGAGTCAATACACCACAATTAATTGGCCAAACGGTTAGGATTGCTATGTTGAGGTTTTAAGGGAGTTCAGGAAGAGATTCCGTCGGAAGAGGCCAGCACTCTTCAAATCGGGTCAGTGGCATTTCCAGCAGGACAATACACCAGTCCACAACTCCATCCTTGTCACAGACTATTTGACCAAGATGGCCATCAAGACCTCAGCCTCCCGATTGTCCAGACCTTGCTCCCTGTGACTTTTGGTTATTCCCTAAGCTCAGAGTCTGTCGTTATGAGACAACTGAGGAGATGAAAGGGGCTGTGACGAGGGTCATTGACACGCACACACAAGATAACTTCCTTGGGGCCTTCCAGAGGTTGTTGGGACGGTACAGCAAGTGCATTGCATCTGGAGTAGATAACTTCGAAGGGGACTAGAGTTTCATGTGTGTACTATCAATAAAAGAGCCCATACGAAAAAAAAGTCTGGAAACTTATTTAATGATCCTCGTATATTCAATCTTTCAAGTAGCAATTTGTGAGATTTGTTCAAAAGTTTCTAAGCCTCATACAGAAAGAGCCATAGATGAATATCTTTGTTGTGGCAATGTACTACCACCTCTTATAAAACTAAAAACTATAAAACTAATTGTTGGGTATCACCCACCTTTTTTTTTTTAGGTGCCAATGGTGTAAGGGTTATCGTCGTAGGAAATGGACACGGCGACACGAGTTCAACTCCTGGACAAGACTGATTGCATTTCACATAGCACTAATACCCTTGGGAAAGGTATGAATCCAATTATTCTACCTCCAGCTATTGGTAAATAGTAGGACAGACTAAGTTCTTCAGCCTTGGTGAGGCAACTAGTCTAAAAGGAAAACTCTGAATTCAAACCTGTTAAACTCCGCTTAAAAATTGACGTTGTGTCATATCCTGCCCGAGCGGAGGGGTTGGTAAATAGCATCACCCACATTTTTCCACACAATGAACTAGTCCATCTGCCATATATAGCAGTAGCTACTAATACCAGGACAGACTAGAAGGTAAAATTTTTTGTCTGAGTTCTTTTTTCACCACGAAAAAAAGTAAGTTCTTTATTGTTAAAAATTTGTTTAAATTATTGTTATTGAATATTGTTATCATTGTTAAAGTTTTGTGACCCCCCTCAAACTATTGTTCTTTGTTTGTGAGGAGGGTCAAACGCGACTCGATTTTTTTGTTGAACTTTTTTAAAAAACGACCGCCATTTTTATCAACATTCATCGTTCTACATTTATTCGTCTCGCCTGAATTTTTTGCAACACCATACGCGTTTCATCTCCCTCTGGTTGTGTTTTCACAACTATGGGGGAGCCCAACAACATGAAATCGCAATCACCGACCGACATATTCAAAACGCAACCCTCCCCAATGCCGGAAGAAGCTCCATTCGACCTCTCTTCATCGGCAAGTACGATACCACCGGCACAAAAACAAAAAGAAACGGCTGTCTCTTGGTCTTCACATTGCGTGAATAAAAAATCCCCTTGTGACTACGCAAGAGACAGGGTCGAAAAATATGAAAAATATTTCAAGGACGGGGAAATTCTCCCAATACCCGAATTGGTCGAGGCGGTCGAACCAAAGACCCTGTCCTTCGTAGTCACGGACATTAAGACCAAGAGACTAGCGGGGATTAAGAAGGAAACTTTTGAGGACCTTCTCAAAACAGCAAACATCCCAGGGAAGTACTTCTGCCGCAGAAGTTTCGCGACCTGGGATGTCTTATTACCCTCAGAGGAAGTAGCGAAAAGCCTCGCCGGTGGTAACATCACCACACGCTTCTTCCGGCTACAACCGGAATATCGAGGCAAAAGAAGAATACGAGTCACCGTATGCAATGTATCTATGCAATTGAGTGGTGACGTCCTCGCCGCCTATCTAAGTATATACGGCGGCGTGGAACAAGTCACACAAGTAACGTCAACACGGGGAACCGCGTACGGTGACTACGTATTCGTTATGTGCCTCGATAGGGGAGGGTTTAACAAAATTCCCCATAAAATACGTTACCGCGATCAAACCATGACAGTCATCGTTGAGGGCAGGAAACCGCTATGTTGGTTTTGCAATAACATCGGCCACTTTTCGAAAAACTGCCCTCAAAAACCAACAATCACCACCACAACAACGACTACTACTACTACTACTACTGCTACTCCTGCACCTGTCATAGCAGCAATTATACCAACAGAAACCTCAGAAAACAAACAAGAAACCCCTAAAGAAAATGAGGAAGGGTGGACGCAAGTCACCAGAAAAAAGGGAGGGAAAAAAACTCCCCCAAAAAACCCAGCAACAACAGATACAACAACTCTTTTGACTACAACTACGAAACCAACGACAACAAATACGAAACAATCAACTGCAAAACAATCAACAAAAGAAGACAATCAAAACATTGAACCGATGGATATGACCATGAATTTAAAAAGAAGGAGAAACAGCGAGGATTCACCAACTAAAGAGGGGGAGAAAAAACATCCAAAAAAACCCACACAAACAACCACCATACCTCAGCATAAGGGGGAAAAAACAACAGAAAAATCGCCAGTCCAAAATAAACAAAGACCAGCACAATTGATTCCTCTCCCACAAAAAACAAAAACCACCCCTATGATCCCAACAGAAACACCATTACCCCCCTCTCTTTCACCAATTAAAACCCCCAAAATGCTTACTCGATCCTATTCAGCAACCAGACTTACACCCTCTCCCCAAACACCGTCAACATCAGCAGCAACTGTTCAAAAACCAAGAGCACGCTCTACGGAAGCCCGACGTGCCATAAACTCTTTTTACTTCTGCGAAGATATCATGGACAATCCACACATAGACTACACTTTAAAACAATCATTAAAACCATTACGCTCACTGCAAAAAATTGACACTAAAGACATCACAAAACCACATCTATTCAAGGACGCACCAAAATTGACCACATTCGTCCGCTTGGCTGGCAATCGGACCAAAGAACTTTGGAACTTTATTGACGAAGCCAGCCGGGCGGATGTAATGCTGGTCGATACGAAAAATCCAATGCTGAAAAAAATGCTACCCTTCTGTGCGGGCAGGGTCCCGATTTTGGTTCACCCATCATTCTATAGGTCCCTAAAGTTGCGGTACCCTATGGATGTCGGTGGAATTACCAGGGACGACCGAGTAAGTACTGAGCTCGGCACCGGATCCCTGCGTCAGGCCGTCGGCATCCTTACTCCCAAGGATTTCCGGCCCGTAGTCGACACTGAGTAAGGTAAGTGGGATTGATGGCTCTAAACCTTGCTACTTTGAATGTGAGGGGATTGAGGGATCCGGGCAAGTGTACGCGCTTGCTTGGTGAACTTAAAACTCTCGGCGTAGATGTTGCTGCAGTGCAGGAAACCCACTTCACTTGCGGTGCCGACTGTCGTGTGCTGGAAAGCGATTTTAACGTTTTCTCAGCATACGGCAGCCGTACCAGCGTTGGGGTTTCTTTGCTAGTTGGACGCAGCCTTGATGCCGATGTTGACGTTGTTTTTGCAGGTGACGGGGGCCGACTGGTTGTGGCCGATGTTGCCGTGAAAAGTTTCAAGTTTCGTCTGGTTGCGGTTTATGCGCCCAATATCGTTGTGGAGAGGGTTTCCTTTTTTCGTCGGTTGGCGCCGTTCCTGGACGATACGAAGCGGCTAGTTTTAATGGGTGATTGGAATGCGATCCTTGATCCCAAGATAGATAAGGTCGGGCGGGGAGCTAGGCGTGTGGGAAGGTGTGAAAGCAGCCTTGCCGGCCTCATGACTCGTCATGACCTCGTCGACAGGTTTCGTCTGGATCACCCAGGGCGGGAGATGTGGACGTGGCTAGATAGTTCGCCCTCTGCCAAAGTAGGTTCCTACTTGGACAGAGTGTTAGTGAGACGAGCTGACATTGACTTTGTTAGTTGTCCCACGTTCCACTTGATAGCGTGGACTGACCATAAACTTGTTAGAGTCAGTCTACGGTTAGCAAATAGGCCTAGTCTGGCCGGTTACTGGAAGTTCAATACCTCCTTACTGGAGATACGGGACTTCCGGGACCGGCTGGAATCCCTAATTCAGCGGGCGTTAGTGGGGGCGGTTACCGGGAATAGGTGGTGGGGATCTCTTAAACATAGGATTAGAGATTTCGCTACCAAGTACGGTCAACAGCTCAACCTAGATAGGACCAAGGAAGCGAAATCTATAGACGATAGACTTTCCCGGGCGGTGGCTGGGGGGGACTCCCTAAACGTAGAGCTAGCTAGGGGGGACCTTGAGCGCGAGAGTAGCGAGCGCTACAAGGGATACGTAGTTAGATCTAGGTTAAAGAGAGTTCTCAACGAAGCTGTGAAAACGAACGCGACTGCGCGTGAAGAAGAAGTGCGAAGGTTCCCCGATCGGTATATCGGTTCTGTCAAGGCCCCGGATGGGCGACTGCTGCGATCGGCTCGCGAGATTCGTGACGCCTTTCGGGCGCACTTTCGGGATCGCTTTGCCCGCTGTACTGATCTCCCGCTCCGGGAGTTTCGTAGCTATCTTGCCGACTTTCCCCGCCTTGGGGTGGCTGAAGCGGCTAGCTGCGAGGGTGTGGTTACTGAATGCGAAGTCCGTGACGCGTTGAAGCAGGTCGGCCTGAACAAGTCGCCGGGACTAGATGGTTTGCCCTACGAAGTGTACTTGAGGATGTCGCACATGTTTGTGCCTATTCTGACGGATATGTTCAACCATTGGTTCGCCCAGGGAGCCATCCCTGGTAGCGTTACCAAGGGCGTGATCACATTGCTGAAGAAAGGTGGCAGGCATGTTTGGGAGGGTTTAGACGATTACAGGCCCATAACTCTGCTTAACACAGAGTTAAAGATTTTGGCCCGGGTCTTAGCGAATCGTTTACAGCTTGTCATTAGCGATCTGATCGGCTCTGAGCAGACCTTTGCTGTGAAGGGAAGATCGATCCAGGACAACCTGCACTTGATTCGCGAGGTCCTAGAGGGTATAGAAGACGGCACCGAGGCCGCGCTGATCAGTTTAGATCAGTCCAAGGCCTTCGATAGGGTTGACCATCGGTTTTTGGCGACTGTTTTGGAGACTGCCGGATTCAAACCGGAGTTCCGCAGATGGATTAGCATGATGTACCACAACCCTCAGGCAGTGGTGCAGGTGAACGGAAGGCGTTCGACGGTGTTCGCGGTCGAGCGGTCGGTCCGGCAGGGCTGCCCGTTGTCTCCTCTTCTCTATGTCCTAGCTTTGGAGCCCCTGCTCCGTAGGCTTAGGGATAGGACGGCAAATCCGGCCCTGCGCGGTGTCCCTTTTGCTGGCCCTCTTACGGCAAGGGTTTCCGCGTTCGCCGATGATATCACAGTGTTTGTATCCCGCCGTCTGGATATAAAGGCTGTGAAGAAGGCGGTTAGCGAGTACGAGCGGATTGCAGGAGCCAAGGTCAATTTTGACAAAAGCGAAGGTTTGCGGCTCGGTGCTTGGAGGGGTAGCAATACTCTTCCGGGGCCGTTCCGCTGGAGTGACGGACCCGTCCGCATCCTCGGGGTGTGGTTCGGGCCCGGCCTCCAACTGGAGCGAAATTGGTCGGAAATACAAGCCAAGGTGAATGCTCAGGTGGGAATCTGGCTTTCAAGGAGGTTGTCCTTAAAGGGCAGGGCGGAGGCGTGCGCCGTGTACGTCTTCCCCTTGATCCTTTACCGATTGGCTGTACTTCCTCTGCCTAAGGTAAATCGGTTGGCGCTGCAACGATCCCTTTCCAGATTGCTCTGGGGAGGTGCAAGGCCGATGGTCCGTAGGCAGGTCTGTATCCAACGTACACGCAACGGGGGTCTAGGTATGCCTGATCTGGAGAGCCACTGGCTTGCTGAAAGACTTGCATACCTGGGCAGAGCTTTGACGGGGGACGCAGTGTGGAGACTGAAGGCGAGTCGGACTTTTCCTCGCCTAAAGTCAGACCCAAAGGCTGAAGGTCGACGTAGGCCTTTGGGCGAAACACTGTTTGTCCGCGAGTGCCGAACGGCCCTTCGTAACCTTCTTGGGTCCAGTGACCTTTCACGGCCTCGAAAAGAACTATATCGGGAGCTAGTGGTGGGTTCCGCTTCTGATCCTCTCAGCGAGCGGCACGGCTGGACGACGGGGGAGATTCGCTCTCATTGGAATTGGGCGCCAGGATCGAGCTTCTTGAACAACTCCGAGTTCTCGCTCACCTGGCGACTTGTGCGAAATGCGTTACCCCTTGTCGGCTTGAACTACAAAGCGGGCCTGGCAGACATGCCCGATTGCGCTCGCTGCGGCAGTGGCTTGGAAGAAACGGCTGAGCACGCCTTCTACTACTGCGAGCGAGTTCGCCCGTTTTGGGATCACGTCGGCGAGTGGACGGCTCGCATCGAACCCAAACAGCTCGTGCTGCTCGACGTTGGTTACGTCGTGGACAACGTTCTTCCTCCGTATCAGGGTGAGAAGCGTGTGGTGTTTCTCGCGATCCTAGCTGTAGCTAGAATGGTGATTTGGACGACGCGAAACAAGGGATTGTATGACGATGCAAACTTTTCTCATCGTGATCTGATTTTGTATTTTCGGCATCAGCTGAGGGTCAAAATCAGATGCGATAGAAAACGCTTGGATCGCATAACATTCAGCAAAAGGTGGGTGAATGCAGCGAGCCTGGTCGTGCGAAAGGGAGCAACGTTGGAGTCATCCTTCCCTCCTCTGCCGGCTCATGGCGTCTACGGTACGGGTCCTTAGGGACCCCACCCCTGGTGAGTAAAACTGTTCCCTTTTTCTTTTGGTACCCAGGTACCTAGTTAGCAGTATGTTTGTGAGTCATTGTCCCCGTCATCTAGTTGTTAGTTCTCAAGATCTTCCCCATCCCCATTATTTTTGTACCTCAATCCGTATCCCAGTCCACGTTTACTGAAGATCTTGAACATTCATATGTATAAAAATCATATCACCTACTTGTATTAACCCATACCGCGCCCGACCCCTAAACTCTTTTCACCCCTGTAGATTAGGATCCCTGCCCCACCTAGGGTAGGTCCGACTTGTTTCCGGTTCTTTCGCCCCGGAAAACAGTCGGCCTCCAATTTTATAGACGGGGGGATGGGAGGGCAACCAAACGGGGGATTTTTCCTTGTTTTTATATATATTTTGGGGTTTTTCTCCCATTCCCATCACATTCATTGTAAATAAATCATACTTGTAAATAAAATCATTCACGAATCTCGGGATTTTAAGTAGGACTTCTTCATAGAGCAAATGTGGTATTGTGGTGATTGTAGCGCAAAAGGCGATGGATGAATGGATATTTATTGTATTGTTGAATGGGTCGGCGAATGTGGCTAGCTAGGTCTCCTTAGTTTATATAGAAAAGTATGACCGCTCCCTTCCCCTCCCCAAAAACTTCAAGGCCTTGTGCCTTCTGTGTACACTACACAGAAATAAAACAGACTAATCGGTGAATTTTTTTGTCTGAGTTCTTTTTTCACCACGAAAAAAAGTAAGTTCTTTATTGTTAAAAATTTGTTTAAATTATTGTTATTGAATATTGTTATCATTGTTAAAGTTTTGTGACCCCCCTCAAACTATTGTTTTTTGTTTGTGAGGAGGGTCAAACGCGACTCGATTTTTTTGTTGAACTTTTTTAAAAAAACGACCGCCATTTTTATCAACATTCATCGTTCTACATTTATTCGTTTCGCCTGAATTTTTTGCAACACCATACGCGTTTCATCTCCCTCTGGTTGTGTTTTCACAACTATGGGGGAGCCCAACAACATGAAATCAAAATCACCGACCGACATATTCCAAACGCAACCCTCCCCAATGCCGGAAGAAGCTCCATTCGACCTCTCTTCATCGGCAAGTACAATACCACCGGCACAAAAACCAAAACAAACAGCTGTCTCTTGGTCTTCACATTGCGTGAATAAAAAATCCCCTTGTGACTACGCAAGAGACAGGGTCGAAAAGTATGAAAAGTATTTCAAGGACGGGGAAATTCTCCCAATACCCGAATTGGTCGAGGCGGTCGAACCGAAGACCCTGTCCTTCGTAGTCACAGACATTAAGACCAAGAGACTAGCGGGGATTAAGAAGGAAACTTTTGAGGACCTTCTCAAAACAGCAAACATCCCAGGGAAGTACTTCTGCCGCAGAAGTTTCGCGACCTGGGATGTCTTATTACCCTCAGAGGAAGTAGCGAAAAGCCTCGCCGGTGGTAACATCACCACACGCTTCTTCCGGCTACAACCGGAATATCGAGGCAAAAGAAGAATACGAGTCACCGTATGCAATGTATCTATGCAATTGAGTGGTGACGTCCTCGCCGCCTATCTAAGTATATACGGCGGCGTGGAACAAGTCACACAAGTAACGTCAACACGGGGAACTGCGTACGGTGACTACGTATTCGTTATATGCCTCGATAGGGGAGGGTTTAACAAAATTCCCCATAAAATACGTTACCGCGATCAAACCATGACAGTCATCGTTGAGGGCAGGAAACCGCTATGTTGGTCCTGCAATAACATCGGCCACTTTTCAAAAAACTGCCCTCAAAAACCAACAATCACCACCACAACAACGACTACTACTACTGCTACTACTACTGATACTCCTTCACCTGTCATAGCAGCAATAATACCAACAGAAACCTCAGAAAACAAACAAGAAACCCCTAAAGAAAATGAGAAAGGGTGGACGCAAGTCACCAGAAAAAAGGGAGGGAAAAAAACTCCCCCAAAAAACCCAGCAACAACAGATACAACAACTCTTTTGACTACAACTACGAAACCAACGACAACAAATACGAAACAATCAACTGCAAAACAATCAACAAAAGAAGACAATCAAAACATTGAACCGATGGATATGTCCATGAATTTAAAAAGAAGGAGAGACAGCGAGGACTCACCAACTAAAGAGGGGGAGAAAAAACATCCAAAAAAACCCACACAAACAACCACCATACCTCAGCATAAGGGGGAAAAAACAACAGAAAAATCGCCAGTCCAAAATAAACAAAGACCAGCACAATTGATTCCTCTCCCACAAAAAACAAAAACCACCCCTATCATCCCAACAGAAACACCATTACCCCCCTCTCTTTCACCAATTAAAACCCCCAAAATGCTTACTCGATCCTATTCAGCAACCAGACTTACACCCTCTCCCCAAACACCGTCAACATCAGCAGCAACTGTTCAAAAACCAAGAGCACGCTCTACGGAAGCCCGACGTGCCATAAACTCTTTTTACTTCTGCGAAGATATCATGGACAATCCACACATAGACCACACTTTAAAACAATCATTAAAACCATTACGCTCACTCCAAAAAATTGACACTAAAGACATCACAAAACCACATCTATTCAAGGACGCACCAAAATTGACCACATTCGTCCGCTTGGCTGGCAATCGGACCAAAGAACTTTGGAACTTTATTGACGAAGCCAGCCGGGCGGATGTAATGCTGGTCGATACGAAAAATCCAATGCTGAAAAAAATGCTACCCTTCTGTGCGGGCAGGGTCCCGATTTTGGTTCACCCATCATTCTATAGGTCCCTAAAGTTGCGGTACCCTATGGATGTCGGTGGAATTACCAGGGACGACCGAGTAAGTACTGAGCTCGGCACCGGATCCCTGCGTCAGGCCGTCGGCATCCTCACCCCGAAGGATTTCCGGCCCGTAGTCGACACTGAGTAAGGTAAGTGGGATTGATGGCTCTAAACCTTGCTACTTTGAATGTGAGGGGATTGAGGGATCCGGGCAAGTGTACGCGCTTGCTTGGTGAACTTAAATCTCTCGGCGTAGACGTTGCTGCAGTGCAGGAAACCCATTTCACTTGCGGTGCCGACTGTCGTGTGCTGGAAAGCGATTTTAACGTTTTCTCAGCATACGGCAGCCGTACCAGCGTTGGGGTTTCTTTGCTAGTTGGACGCAGCCTTGATGCTGATGTTGACGTTGTTTTTGCAGGTGACGGGGGCCGACTGGTTGTGGCCGATGTTGCCGTGAAAAGTTTCAAGTTTCGTCTGGTTGCGGTTTATGCGCCCAATATCGTTGTGGAGAGGGTTTCCTTTTTTCGTCGGTTGGCGCCGTTCCTGGACGATACGAAGCGGCTAGTTTTAATGGGTGATTGGAATGCGATCCTTGATCCCAAGATAGATAAGGTCGGGCGGGGAGCTAGGCGTGTGGGAAGGTGTGAAAGCAGCCTTGCCGGCCTCATGACTCGTCATGACCTCGTCGACAGGTTTCGTCTGGATCACCCAGGGCGGGAGATGTGGACGTGGCTAGATAGTTCGCCCTCTGCCAAAGTAGGCTCCTACTTGGACAGAGTGTTAGTGAGACGAGCTGACATTGATTTTGTTAGTTGTCCCACGTTCCACTTGATAGCGTGGACTGACCATAAACTTGTTAGAGTCAGTCTACGGTTAGCAAATAGGCCTAGTCTGGCCGGCTACTGGAAGTTCAATACCTCCTTACTGGAGATACGGGACTTCCGGGACCGGCTGGAATCCCTAATTCAGCGGGCGTTAGTGGGGGCGGTTACCGGGAATAGGTGGTGGGGATCTCTTAAACATAGGATTAGAGATTTCGCTACCAAGTACGGTCAACAGCTCAACCTAGATAGGACCAAGGAAGCGAAATCTATAGACGATAGACTTTCCCGGGCGGTGGCTGGGGGGGACTCCCTAAACGTAGAGCTGGCTAGGGGGGACCTTGAGCGCGAGAGTAGCGAGCGCTACAAGGGATACGTAGTTAGATCTAGGTTAAAGAGAGTTCTCAACGAAGCTGTGAAAACGAACGCGACTGCGCGTGAAGAAGAAGTGCGAAGGTTCCCCGATCGGTATATCGGTTCTGTCAAGGCCCCGGATGGGCGACTGCTGCGATCGGCTCGCGAGATTCGTGACGCCTTTCGGGCGCACTTTCGGGATCGCTTTGCCCGCTGTACTGATCTCCCGCTCCGGGAGTTTCGTAGCTATCTTGCCGACTTTCCCCGCCTTGGGGTGGCTGAAGCGGCTAGCTGCGAGGGTGTGGTTACTGAATGCGAAGTCCGTGACGCGTTGAAGCAGGTCGGCCTCAACAAGTCGCCGGGACTAGATGGTTTGCCCTACGAAGTGTACTTGAGGATGTCGCACATGTTTGTGCCTATTCTGACGGATATGTTCAACCATTGGTTCGCCCAGGGAGCCATCCCTGGTAGCGTTACCAAGGGCGTGATCACATTGCTGAAGAAAGGTGGCAGGCATGTTTGGGAGGGTTTAGACGATTACAGGCCCATAACTCTGCTTAACACAGAGTTAAAGATTTTGGCCCGGGTCTTAGCGAATCGTTTACAGCTTGTCATTAGCGATCTGATCGGCTCTGAGCAGACCTTTGCTGTGAAGGGAAGATCGATCCAGGACAACCTGCACTTGATTCGCGAGGTCCTAGAGGGTATAGAAGACGGCACTGAGGCCGCGCTGATCAGTTTAGATCAGTCCAAGGCCTTCGATAGGGTTGACCATCGGTTTTTGGCGACTGTTTTGGAGACTGCCGGATTCAAACCGGAGTTCCGCAGATGGATTAGCATGATGTACCACAACCCTCAGGCAGTGGTGCAGGTGAACGGAAGGCGTTCGGCGGTGTTCGCGGTCGAGCGGTCGGTCCGGCAGGGCTGCCCGTTGTCTCCTCTTCTCTATGTCCTAGCTTTGGAGCCCCTGCTCCGTAGGCTTAGGGATAGGACGGCAAATCCGGCCCTGCGCGGTGTCCCTTTTGCTGGCCCTCTTACGGCAAGGGTTTCCGCGTTCGCCGATGATATCACAGTGTTTGTATCCCGCCGTCTGGATATAAAGGCTGTGAAGAAGGCGGTTAGCGAGTACGAGCGGATTGCAGGAGCCAAGGTCAATTTTGACAAAAGCGAAGGTTTGCGGCTCGGTGCTTGGAGGGGTAGCAATACTCTTCCGGGGCCGTTCCGCTGGAGTGACGGACCCGTCCGCATCCTCGGGGTGTGGTTCGGGCCCGGCCTCCAACTGGAGCGAAATTGGTCGGAAATACAAGCCAAGGTGAATGCTCAGGTGGGAATCTGGCTTTCAAGGAGGTTGTCCTTAAAGGGCAGGGCGGAGGCGTGCGCCGTGTACGTCTTCCCCTTGATCCTTTACCGATTGGCTGTACTTCCTCTGCCTAAGGTAAATCGGTTGGCGCTGCAACGATCCCTTTCCAGATTGCTCTGGGGAGGTGCAAGGCCGATGGTCCGTAGGCAGGTCTGTATCCAACGTACACGCAACGGGGGTCTAGGTATGCCTGATCTGGAGAGCCACTGGCTTGCTGAAAGACTTGCATACCTGGGCAGAGCTTTGACGGGGGACGCAGTGTGGAGACTGAAGGCGAGTCGGACTTTTCCTCGCCTAAAGTCAGACCCAAAGGCTGAAGGTCGACGTAGGCCTTTGGGCGAAACACTGTTTGTCCGCGAGTGCCGAACGGCCCTTCGTAACCTTCTTGGGTCCAGTGACCTTTCACGGCCTCGAAAAGAACTATATCGGGAGCTAGTGGTGGGTTCCGCTTCTGATCCTCTCAGCGAGCGGCACGGCTGGACGACGGAGGAGATTCGCTCTCATTGGAATTGGGCGCCAGGATCGAGCTTCTTGAACAACTCCGAGTTCTCGCTCACCTGGCGACTTGTGCGAAATGCGTTACCCCTTGTCGGCTTGAACTACAGGGCGGGCCTGGCAGACATGCCCGATTGCGCTCGCTGCGGCAGTGGCTTGGAAGAAACGGCTGAGCACGCCTTCTACTACTGCGAGCGAGTTCGCCCGTTTTGGGATCACGTCGGCGAGTGGACGGCTCGCATCGAACCCAAACAGCTCGTGCTGCTCGACGTTGGTTACGTCGTGGACAACGTTCTTCCTCCGTATCAGGGTGAGAAGCGTGTGGTGTTTCTCGCGATCCTAGCTGTAGCTAGAATGGTGATTTGGACGACGCGAAACAAGGGATTGTATGACGATGCAAACTTTTCTCATCGTGATCTGATTTTGTATTTTCGGCATCAGCTGAGGGTCAAAATCAGATGCGATAGAAAACGCTTGGATCGCATAACATTCAGCAAAAGGTGGGTGAATGCAGCGAGCCTGGTCGTGCGAAAGGGAGCAACGTTGGAGTCATCCTTCCCTCCTCTGCCGGCTCATGGCGTCTACGGTACGGGTCCTTAGGGACCCCACCCCTGGTGAGTAAAACTGTTCCCTTTTTCTTTTGGTACCCAGGTACCTAGTTAGCAGTATGTTTGTGTGTCATTGTCCCCGTCATCTAGTTGTTAGTTCTCAAGATCTTCCCCATCCCCATTGTTTTTGTACCTCAATCCGTATCCCAGTCCACGTTTACTGAAGATCTTGAACATTCATATGTATAAAAATCATATCACCTACTTGTATTAACCCATACCGCGCCCGACCCCTAAATTCTTTTCACCCCTGTAGATTAGGATCCCTGTCCCACCTAGGGTAGGTCCGACTTGTTTCCGGTTCTTTCGCCCCGGAAAACAGTCGGCCTCCAATTTTATAGACGGGGGGATGGGAGGGCAACCAAACGGGGGATTTTTCCTTTGTTTTTGTATATATTTCGGGGTTTTTCTCCCATTCCCATCACATTCATTGTAAATAAATCATAAAATCATTCATGAATCTCGGGATTTTAAGTAGGACTTCTTCATAGAGCAAATGTGGTATTTTGGTGATTGCAGCGCAAAAGGCGATGGATGAATGGATATTTATTGTATTGTTGAATGGGTCGGCGAATGTGGCTAGCTAGGTCTCCTTAGTTTATATAGAAAAGTATGACCGCTCCCTTCCCCTCCCCAAAAACTTCAAGGCCTTGTGCCTTCTGTGTACACTACACAGAAATAAAACAGACTAGAAGGTAAAATTTTTTGTCTGAGTTCTTTTTTCACCACGAAAAAAAGTAAGTTCTTTATTGTTAAAAATTTGTTTAAATTATTGTTATTGAATATTGTTATCATTGTTAAAGTTTTGTGACCCCCCTCAAACTATTGTTCTTTGTTTGTGAGGAGGGTCAAACGCGACTCGATTTTTTTGTTGAACTTTTTTAAAAAACGACCGCCATTTTTATCAACATTCATCGTTCTACATTTATTCGTCTCGCCTGAATTTTTTGCAACACCATACGCGTTTCATCTCCCTCTGGTTGTGTTTTCACAACTATGGGGGAGCCCAACAACATGAAATCGCAATCACCGACCGACATATTCAAAACGCAACCCTCCCCAATGCCGGAAGAAGCTCCATTCGACCTCTCTTCATCGGCAAGTACGATACCACCGGCACAAAAACAAAAAGAAACGGCTGTCTCTTGGTCTTCACATTGCGTGAATAAAAAATCCCCTTGTGACTACGCAAGAGACAGGGTCGAAAAATATGAAAAATATTTCAAGGACGGGGAAATTCTCCCAATACCCGAATTGGTCGAGGCGGTCGAACCAAAGACCCTGTCCTTCGTAGTCACGGACATTAAGACCAAGAGACTAGCGGGGATTAAGAAGGAAACTTTTGAGGACCTTCTCAAAACAGCAAACATCCCAGGGAAGTACTTCTGCCGCAGAAGTTTCGCGACCTGGGATGTCTTATTACCCTCAGAGGAAGTAGCGAAAAGCCTCGCCGGTGGTAACATCACCACACGCTTCTTCCGGCTACAACCGGAATATCGAGGCAAAAGAAGAATACGAGTCACCGTATGCAATGTATCTATGCAATTGAGTGGTGACGTCCTCGCCGCCTATCTAAGTATATACGGCGGCGTGGAACAAGTCACACAAGTAACGTCAACACGGGGAACCGCGTACGGTGACTACGTATTCGTTATGTGCCTCGATAGGGGAGGGTTTAACAAAATTCCCCATAAAATACGTTACCGCGATCAAACCATGACAGTCATCGTTGAGGGCAGGAAACCGCTATGTTGGTTTTGCAATAACATCGGCCACTTTTCGAAAAACTGCCCTCAAAAACCAACAATCACCACCACAACAACGACTACTACTACTACTACTACTGCTACTCCTGCACCTGTCATAGCAGCAATTATACCAACAGAAACCTCAGAAAACAAACAAGAAACCCCTAAAGAAAATGAGGAAGGGTGGACGCAAGTCACCAGAAAAAAGGGAGGGAAAAAAACTCCCCCAAAAAACCCAGCAACAACAGATACAACAACTCTTTTGACTACAACTACGAAACCAACGACAACAAATACGAAACAATCAACTGCAAAACAATCAACAAAAGAAGACAATCAAAACATTGAACCGATGGATATGACCATGAATTTAAAAAGAAGGAGAAACAGCGAGGATTCACCAACTAAAGAGGGGGAGAAAAAACATCCAAAAAAACCCACACAAACAACCACCATACCTCAGCATAAGGGGGAAAAAACAACAGAAAAATCGCCAGTCCAAAATAAACAAAGACCAGCACAATTGATTCCTCTCCCACAAAAAACAAAAACCACCCCTATGATCCCAACAGAAACACCATTACCCCCCTCTCTTTCACCAATTAAAACCCCCAAAATGCTTACTCGATCCTATTCAGCAACCAGACTTACACCCTCTCCCCAAACACCGTCAACATCAGCAGCAACTGTTCAAAAACCAAGAGCACGCTCTACGGAAGCCCGACGTGCCATAAACTCTTTTTACTTCTGCGAAGATATCATGGACAATCCACACATAGACTACACTTTAAAACAATCATTAAAACCATTACGCTCACTGCAAAAAATTGACACTAAAGACATCACAAAACCACATCTATTCAAGGACGCACCAAAATTGACCACATTCGTCCGCTTGGCTGGCAATCGGACCAAAGAACTTTGGAACTTTATTGACGAAGCCAGCCGGGCGGATGTAATGCTGGTCGATACGAAAAATCCAATGCTGAAAAAAATGCTACCCTTCTGTGCGGGCAGGGTCCCGATTTTGGTTCACCCATCATTCTATAGGTCCCTAAAGTTGCGGTACCCTATGGATGTCGGTGGAATTACCAGGGACGACCGAGTAAGTACTGAGCTCGGCACCGGATCCCTGCGTCAGGCCGTCGGCATCCTTACTCCCAAGGATTTCCGGCCCGTAGTCGACACTGAGTAAGGTAAGTGGGATTGATGGCTCTAAACCTTGCTACTTTGAATGTGAGGGGATTGAGGGATCCGGGCAAGTGTACGCGCTTGCTTGGTGAACTTAAAACTCTCGGCGTAGATGTTGCTGCAGTGCAGGAAACCCACTTCACTTGCGGTGCCGACTGTCGTGTGCTGGAAAGCGATTTTAACGTTTTCTCAGCATACGGCAGCCGTACCAGCGTTGGGGTTTCTTTGCTAGTTGGACGCAGCCTTGATGCCGATGTTGACGTTGTTTTTGCAGGTGACGGGGGCCGACTGGTTGTGGCCGATGTTGCCGTGAAAAGTTTCAAGTTTCGTCTGGTTGCGGTTTATGCGCCCAATATCGTTGTGGAGAGGGTTTCCTTTTTTCGTCGGTTGGCGCCGTTCCTGGACGATACGAAGCGGCTAGTTTTAATGGGTGATTGGAATGCGATCCTTGATCCCAAGATAGATAAGGTCGGGCGGGGAGCTAGGCGTGTGGGAAGGTGTGAAAGCAGCCTTGCCGGCCTCATGACTCGTCATGACCTCGTCGACAGGTTTCGTCTGGATCACCCAGGGCGGGAGATGTGGACGTGGCTAGATAGTTCGCCCTCTGCCAAAGTAGGTTCCTACTTGGACAGAGTGTTAGTGAGACGAGCTGACATTGACTTTGTTAGTTGTCCCACGTTCCACTTGATAGCGTGGACTGACCATAAACTTGTTAGAGTCAGTCTACGGTTAGCAAATAGGCCTAGTCTGGCCGGTTACTGGAAGTTCAATACCTCCTTACTGGAGATACGGGACTTCCGGGACCGGCTGGAATCCCTAATTCAGCGGGCGTTAGTGGGGGCGGTTACCGGGAATAGGTGGTGGGGATCTCTTAAACATAGGATTAGAGATTTCGCTACCAAGTACGGTCAACAGCTCAACCTAGATAGGACCAAGGAAGCGAAATCTATAGACGATAGACTTTCCCGGGCGGTGGCTGGGGGGGACTCCCTAAACGTAGAGCTAGCTAGGGGGGACCTTGAGCGCGAGAGTAGCGAGCGCTACAAGGGATACGTAGTTAGATCTAGGTTAAAGAGAGTTCTCAACGAAGCTGTGAAAACGAACGCGACTGCGCGTGAAGAAGAAGTGCGAAGGTTCCCCGATCGGTATATCGGTTCTGTCAAGGCCCCGGATGGGCGACTGCTGCGATCGGCTCGCGAGATTCGTGACGCCTTTCGGGCGCACTTTCGGGATCGCTTTGCCCGCTGTACTGATCTCCCGCTCCGGGAGTTTCGTAGCTATCTTGCCGACTTTCCCCGCCTTGGGGTGGCTGAAGCGGCTAGCTGCGAGGGTGTGGTTACTGAATGCGAAGTCCGTGACGCGTTGAAGCAGGTCGGCCTGAACAAGTCGCCGGGACTAGATGGTTTGCCCTACGAAGTGTACTTGAGGATGTCGCACATGTTTGTGCCTATTCTGACGGATATGTTCAACCATTGGTTCGCCCAGGGAGCCATCCCTGGTAGCGTTACCAAGGGCGTGATCACATTGCTGAAGAAAGGTGGCAGGCATGTTTGGGAGGGTTTAGACGATTACAGGCCCATAACTCTGCTTAACACAGAGTTAAAGATTTTGGCCCGGGTCTTAGCGAATCGTTTACAGCTTGTCATTAGCGATCTGATCGGCTCTGAGCAGACCTTTGCTGTGAAGGGAAGATCGATCCAGGACAACCTGCACTTGATTCGCGAGGTCCTAGAGGGTATAGAAGACGGCACCGAGGCCGCGCTGATCAGTTTAGATCAGTCCAAGGCCTTCGATAGGGTTGACCATCGGTTTTTGGCGACTGTTTTGGAGACTGCCGGATTCAAACCGGAGTTCCGCAGATGGATTAGCATGATGTACCACAACCCTCAGGCAGTGGTGCAGGTGAACGGAAGGCGTTCGACGGTGTTCGCGGTCGAGCGGTCGGTCCGGCAGGGCTGCCCGTTGTCTCCTCTTCTCTATGTCCTAGCTTTGGAGCCCCTGCTCCGTAGGCTTAGGGATAGGACGGCAAATCCGGCCCTGCGCGGTGTCCCTTTTGCTGGCCCTCTTACGGCAAGGGTTTCCGCGTTCGCCGATGATATCACAGTGTTTGTATCCCGCCGTCTGGATATAAAGGCTGTGAAGAAGGCGGTTAGCGAGTACGAGCGGATTGCAGGAGCCAAGGTCAATTTTGACAAAAGCGAAGGTTTGCGGCTCGGTGCTTGGAGGGGTAGCAATACTCTTCCGGGGCCGTTCCGCTGGAGTGACGGACCCGTCCGCATCCTCGGGGTGTGGTTCGGGCCCGGCCTCCAACTGGAGCGAAATTGGTCGGAAATACAAGCCAAGGTGAATGCTCAGGTGGGAATCTGGCTTTCAAGGAGGTTGTCCTTAAAGGGCAGGGCGGAGGCGTGCGCCGTGTACGTCTTCCCCTTGATCCTTTACCGATTGGCTGTACTTCCTCTGCCTAAGGTAAATCGGTTGGCGCTGCAACGATCCCTTTCCAGATTGCTCTGGGGAGGTGCAAGGCCGATGGTCCGTAGGCAGGTCTGTATCCAACGTACACGCAACGGGGGTCTAGGTATGCCTGATCTGGAGAGCCACTGGCTTGCTGAAAGACTTGCATACCTGGGCAGAGCTTTGACGGGGGACGCAGTGTGGAGACTGAAGGCGAGTCGGACTTTTCCTCGCCTAAAGTCAGACCCAAAGGCTGAAGGTCGACGTAGGCCTTTGGGCGAAACACTGTTTGTCCGCGAGTGCCGAACGGCCCTTCGTAACCTTCTTGGGTCCAGTGACCTTTCACGGCCTCGAAAAGAACTATATCGGGAGCTAGTGGTGGGTTCCGCTTCTGATCCTCTCAGCGAGCGGCACGGCTGGACGACGGGGGAGATTCGCTCTCATTGGAATTGGGCGCCAGGATCGAGCTTCTTGAACAACTCCGAGTTCTCGCTCACCTGGCGACTTGTGCGAAATGCGTTACCCCTTGTCGGCTTGAACTACAAAGCGGGCCTGGCAGACATGCCCGATTGCGCTCGCTGCGGCAGTGGCTTGGAAGAAACGGCTGAGCACGCCTTCTACTACTGCGAGCGAGTTCGCCCGTTTTGGGATCACGTCGGCGAGTGGACGGCTCGCATCGAACCCAAACAGCTCGTGCTGCTCGACGTTGGTTACGTCGTGGACAACGTTCTTCCTCCGTATCAGGGTGAGAAGCGTGTGGTGTTTCTCGCGATCCTAGCTGTAGCTAGAATGGTGATTTGGACGACGCGAAACAAGGGATTGTATGACGATGCAAACTTTTCTCATCGTGATCTGATTTTGTATTTTCGGCATCAGCTGAGGGTCAAAATCAGATGCGATAGAAAACGCTTGGATCGCATAACATTCAGCAAAAGGTGGGTGAATGCAGCGAGCCTGGTCGTGCGAAAGGGAGCAACGTTGGAGTCATCCTTCCCTCCTCTGCCGGCTCATGGCGTCTACGGTACGGGTCCTTAGGGACCCCACCCCTGGTGAGTAAAACTGTTCCCTTTTTCTTTTGGTACCCAGGTACCTAGTTAGCAGTATGTTTGTGAGTCATTGTCCCCGTCATCTAGTTGTTAGTTCTCAAGATCTTCCCCATCCCCATTATTTTTGTACCTCAATCCGTATCCCAGTCCACGTTTACTGAAGATCTTGAACATTCATATGTATAAAAATCATATCACCTACTTGTATTAACCCATACCGCGCCCGACCCCTAAACTCTTTTCACCCCTGTAGATTAGGATCCCTGCCCCACCTAGGGTAGGTCCGACTTGTTTCCGGTTCTTTCGCCCCGGAAAACAGTCGGCCTCCAATTTTATAGACGGGGGGATGGGAGGGCAACCAAACGGGGGATTTTTCCTTGTTTTTATATATATTTTGGGGTTTTTCTCCCATTCCCATCACATTCATTGTAAATAAATCATACTTGTAAATAAAATCATTCACGAATCTCGGGATTTTAAGTAGGACTTCTTCATAGAGCAAATGTGGTATTGTGGTGATTGTAGCGCAAAAGGCGATGGATGAATGGATATTTATTGTATTGTTGAATGGGTCGGCGAATGTGGCTAGCTAGGTCTCCTTAGTTTATATAGAAAAGTATGACCGCTCCCTTCCCCTCCCCAAAAACTTCAAGGCCTTGTGCCTTCTGTGTACACTACACAGAAATAAAACAGACTAATCGGTGAATTTTTTTGTCTGAGTTCTTTTTTCACCACGAAAAAAAGTAAGTTCTTTATTGTTAAAAATTTGTTTAAATTATTGTTATTGAATATTGTTATCATTGTTAAAGTTTTGTGACCCCCCTCAAACTATTGTTTTTTGTTTGTGAGGAGGGTCAAACGCGACTCGATTTTTTTGTTGAACTTTTTTAAAAAAACGACCGCCATTTTTATCAACATTCATCGTTCTACATTTATTCGTTTCGCCTGAATTTTTTGCAACACCATACGCGTTTCATCTCCCTCTGGTTGTGTTTTCACAACTATGGGGGAGCCCAACAACATGAAATCAAAATCACCGACCGACATATTCCAAACGCAACCCTCCCCAATGCCGGAAGAAGCTCCATTCGACCTCTCTTCATCGGCAAGTACAATACCACCGGCACAAAAACCAAAACAAACAGCTGTCTCTTGGTCTTCACATTGCGTGAATAAAAAATCCCCTTGTGACTACGCAAGAGACAGGGTCGAAAAGTATGAAAAGTATTTCAAGGACGGGGAAATTCTCCCAATACCCGAATTGGTCGAGGCGGTCGAACCGAAGACCCTGTCCTTCGTAGTCACAGACATTAAGACCAAGAGACTAGCGGGGATTAAGAAGGAAACTTTTGAGGACCTTCTCAAAACAGCAAACATCCCAGGGAAGTACTTCTGCCGCAGAAGTTTCGCGACCTGGGATGTCTTATTACCCTCAGAGGAAGTAGCGAAAAGCCTCGCCGGTGGTAACATCACCACACGCTTCTTCCGGCTACAACCGGAATATCGAGGCAAAAGAAGAATACGAGTCACCGTATGCAATGTATCTATGCAATTGAGTGGTGACGTCCTCGCCGCCTATCTAAGTATATACGGCGGCGTGGAACAAGTCACACAAGTAACGTCAACACGGGGAACTGCGTACGGTGACTACGTATTCGTTATATGCCTCGATAGGGGAGGGTTTAACAAAATTCCCCATAAAATACGTTACCGCGATCAAACCATGACAGTCATCGTTGAGGGCAGGAAACCGCTATGTTGGTCCTGCAATAACATCGGCCACTTTTCAAAAAACTGCCCTCAAAAACCAACAATCACCACCACAACAACGACTACTACTACTGCTACTACTACTGATACTCCTTCACCTGTCATAGCAGCAATAATACCAACAGAAACCTCAGAAAACAAACAAGAAACCCCTAAAGAAAATGAGAAAGGGTGGACGCAAGTCACCAGAAAAAAGGGAGGGAAAAAAACTCCCCCAAAAAACCCAGCAACAACAGATACAACAACTCTTTTGACTACAACTACGAAACCAACGACAACAAATACGAAACAATCAACTGCAAAACAATCAACAAAAGAAGACAATCAAAACATTGAACCGATGGATATGTCCATGAATTTAAAAAGAAGGAGAGACAGCGAGGACTCACCAACTAAAGAGGGGGAGAAAAAACATCCAAAAAAACCCACACAAACAACCACCATACCTCAGCATAAGGGGGAAAAAACAACAGAAAAATCGCCAGTCCAAAATAAACAAAGACCAGCACAATTGATTCCTCTCCCACAAAAAACAAAAACCACCCCTATCATCCCAACAGAAACACCATTACCCCCCTCTCTTTCACCAATTAAAACCCCCAAAATGCTTACTCGATCCTATTCAGCAACCAGACTTACACCCTCTCCCCAAACACCGTCAACATCAGCAGCAACTGTTCAAAAACCAAGAGCACGCTCTACGGAAGCCCGACGTGCCATAAACTCTTTTTACTTCTGCGAAGATATCATGGACAATCCACACATAGACCACACTTTAAAACAATCATTAAAACCATTACGCTCACTCCAAAAAATTGACACTAAAGACATCACAAAACCACATCTATTCAAGGACGCACCAAAATTGACCACATTCGTCCGCTTGGCTGGCAATCGTACCAAAGAACTCTGGAACTTTATTGACGAAGCCAGCCGGGCGGATGTAATGCTGGTCGATACGAAAAATCCAATGCTGAAAAAAATGCTACCCTTCTGTGCGGGCAGGGTCCCGATTTTGGTTCACCCATCATTCTATAGGTCCCTAAAGTTGCGGTACCCTATGGATGTCGGTGGAATTACCAGGGACGACCGAGTAAGTACTGAGCTCGGCACCGGATCCCTGCGTCAGGCCGTCGGTATCCTTACTCCCAAGGATTTCCGGCCCGTAGTCGACACTGAGTAAGGTAAGTGGGATTGATGGCTCTAAACCTTGCTACTTTGAATGTGAGGGGATTGAGGGATCCGGGCAAGTGTACGCGCTTGCTTGGTGAACTTAAAACTCTCGGCGTAGATGTTGCTGCAGTGCAGGAAACCCACTTCACTTGCGGTGCCGACTGTCGTGTGCTGGAAAGCGATTTTAACGTTTTCTCAGCATACGGCAGCCGTACCAGCGTTGGGGTTTCTTTGCTAGTTGGACGCAGCCTTGATGCTGATGTTGACGTTGTTTTTGCAGGTGACGGGGGCCGACTGGTTGTGGCCGATGTTGCCGTGAAAAGTTTCAAGTTTCGTCTGGTTGCGGTTTATGCGCCCAATATCGTTGTGGAGAGGGTTTCCTTTTTTCGTCGGTTGGCGCCGTTCCTGGACGATACGAAGCGGCTAGTTTTAATGGGTGATTGGAATGCGATCCTTGATCCCAAGATAGATAAGGTCGGGCGGGGAGCTAGGCGTGTGGGAAGGTGTGAAAGCAGCCTTGCCGGCCTCATGACTCGTCATGACCTCGTCGACAGGTTTCGTCTGGATCACCCAGGGCGGGAGATGTGGACGTGGCTAGATAGTTCGCCCTCTGCCAAAGTAGGCTCCTACTTGGACAGAGTGTTAGTGAGACGAGCTGACATTGATTTTGTTAGTTGTCCCACGTTCCACTTGATAGCGTGGACTGACCATAAACTTGTTAGAGTCAGTCTACGGTTAGCAAATAGGCCTAGTCTGGCCGGCTACTGGAAGTTCAATACCTCCTTACTGGAGATACGGGACTTCCGGGACCGGCTGGAATCCCTAATTCAGCGGGCGTTAGTGGGGGCGGTTACCGGGAATAGGTGGTGGGGATCTCTTAAACATAGGATTAGAGATTTCGCTACCAAGTACGGTCAACAGCTCAACCTAGATAGGACCAAGGAAGCGAAATCTATAGACGATAGACTTTCCCGGGCGGTGGCTGGGGGGGACTCCCTAAACGTAGAGCTAGCTAGGGGGGACCTTGAGCGCGAGAGTAGCGAGCGCTACAAGGGATACGTAGTTAGATCTAGGTTAAAGAGAGTTCTCAACGAAGCTGTGAAAACGAACGCGACTGCGCGTGAAGAAGAAGTGCGAAGGTTCCCCGATCGGTATATCGGTTCTGTCAAGGCCCCGGATGGGCGACTGCTGCGATCGGCTCGCGAGATTCGTGACGCCTTTCGGGTGCACTTTCGGGATCGCTTTGCCCGCTGTACTGATCTCCCGCTCCGGGAGTTTCGTAGCTATCTTGCCGACTTTCCCCGCCTTGGGGTGGCTGAAGCGGCTAGCTGCGAGGGTGTGGTTACTGAATGCGAAGTCCGTGACGCGTTGAAGCAGGTCGGCCTGAACAAGTCGCCGGGACTAGATGGTTTGCCCTACGAAGTGTACTTGAGGATGTCGCACATGTTTGTGCCTATTCTGACGGATATGTTCAACCATTGGTTCGCCCAGGGAGCCATCCCTGGTAGCGTTACCAAGGGCGTGATCACATTGCTGAAGAAAGGTGGCAGGCATGTTTGGGAGGGTTTAGACGATTACAGGCCCATAACTCTGCTTAACACAGAGTTAAAGATTTTGGCCCGGGTCTTAGCGAATCGTTTACAGCTTGTCATTAGCGATCTGATCGGCTCTGAGCAGACCTTTGCTGTGAAGGGAAGATCGATCCAGGACAACCTGCACTTGATTCGCGAGGTCCTAGAGGGTATAGAAGACGGCACCGAGGCCGCGCTGATCAGTTTAGATCAGTCCAAGGCCTTCGATAGGGTTGACCATCGGTTTTTGGCGACTGTTTTGGAGACTGCCGGATTCAAACCGGAGTTCCGCAGATGGATTAGCATGATGTACCACAACCCTCAGGCAGTGGTGCAGGTGAACGGAAGGCGTTCGACGGTGTTCGCGGTCGAGCGGTCGGTCCGGCAGGGCTGCCCGTTGTCTCCTCTTCTCTATGTCCTAGCTTTGGAGCCCCTGCTCCGTAGGCTTAGGGATAGGACGGCAAATCCGGCCCTGCGCGGTGTCCCTTTTGCTGGCCCTCTTACGGCAAGGGTTTCCGCGTTCGCCGATGATATCACAGTGTTTGTATCCCGCCGTCTGGATATAAAGGCTGTGAAGAAGGCGGTTAGCGAGTACGAGCGGATTGCAGGAGCCAAGGTCAATTTTGACAAAAGCGAAGGTTTGCGGCTCGGTGCTTGGAGGGGTAGCAATACTCTTCCGGGGCCGTTCCGCTGGAGTGACGGACCCGTCCGCATCCTCGGGGTGTGGTTCGGGCCCGGCCTCCAACTGGAGCGAAATTGGTCGGAAATACAAGCCAAGGTGAATGCTCAGGTGGGAATCTGGCTTTCAAGGAGGTTGTCCTTAAAGGGCAGGGCGGAGGCGTGCGCCGTGTACGTCTTCCCCTTGATCCTTTACCGATTGGCTGTACTTCCTCTGCCTAAGGTAAATCGGTTGGCGCTGCAACGATCCCTTTCCAGATTGCTCTGGGGAGGTGCAAGGCCGATGGTCCGTAGGCAGGTCTGTATCCAACGTACACGCAACGGGGGTCTAGGTATGCCTGATCTGGAGAGCCACTGGCTTGCTGAAAGACTTGCATACCTGGGCAGAGCTTTGACGGGGGACGCAGTGTGGAGACTGAAGGCGAGTCGGACTTTTCCTCGCCTAAAGTCAGACCCAAAGGCTGAAGGTCGACGTAGGCCTTTGGGCGAAACACTGTTTGTCCGCGAGTGCCGAACGGCCCTTCGTAACCTTCTTGGGTCCAGTGACCTTTCACGGCCTCGAAAAGAACTATATCGGGAGCTAGTGGTGGGTTCCGCTTCTGATCCTCTCAGCGAGCGGCACGGCTGGACGACGGAGGAGATTCGCTCTCATTGGAATTGGGCGCCAGGATCGAGCTTCTTGAACAACTCCGAGTTCTCGCTCACCTGGCGACTTGTGCGAAATGCGTTACCCCTTGTCGGCTTGAACTACAAAGCGGGCCTGGCAGACATGCCCGATTGCGCTCGCTGCGCCAGTGGCTTGGAAGAAACGGCTGAGCACGCCTTCTACTACTGCGAGCGAGTTCGCCCGTTTTGGGATCACGTCGGCGAGTGGACGGCTCGCATCGAACCCAAACAGCTCGTGCTGCTCGACGTTGGTTACGTCGTGGACAACGTTCTTCCTCCGTATCAGGGTGAGAAGCGTGTGGTGTTTCTCGCGATCCTAGCTGTAGCTAGAATGGTGATTTGGACGACGCGAAACAAGGGATTGTATGACGATGCAAACTTTTCTCATCGTGATCTGATTTTGTATTTTCGGCATCAGCTGAGGGTCAAAATCAGATGCGATAGAAAACGCTTGGATCGCATAACATTCAGCAAAAGGTGGGTGAATGCAGCGAGCCTGGTCGTGCGAAAGGGAGCAACGTTGGAGTCATCCTTCCCTCCTCTGCCGGCTCATGGCGTCTACGGTACGGGTCCTTAGGGACCCCACCCCTGGTGAGTAAAACTGTTCCCTTTTTCTTTTGGTACCCAGGTACCTAGTTAGCAGTATGTTTGTGAGTCATTGTCCCCGTCATCTAGTTGGTAGTTCTCAAGATCTTCCCCATCCCCATTATTTTTGTACCTCAATCCGTATCCCAGTCCACGTTTACTGAAGATCTTGAACATTCATATGTATAAAAATCATATCACCTACTTGTATTAACCCATACCGCGCCCGACCCCTAAATTCTTTTCACCCCTGTAGATTAGGATCCCTGCCCCACCTAGGGTAGGTCCGACTTGTTTCCGGTTCTTTCGCCCCGGAAAACAGTCGGCCTCCAATTTTATAGACGGGGGGATGGGAGGGCAACCAAACGGGGGATTTTTTCCTTGTTTTTATATATATTTCGGGGTTTTTCTCCCATTCCCATCACATTCATTGTAAATAAATCATACTTGTAAATAAAATCATTCACGAATCTCGGGATCTTAAGTAGGACTTCTTCATAGAGCAAATGTGGTATTGTGGTGATTGTAGCGCAAAAGGCGATGGATGAATGGATATTTATTGTATTGTTGAATGGGTCGGCGAATGTGGCTAGCTAGGTCTCCTTAGTTTATATAGAAAAGTATGACCGCTCCCTTCCCCTCCCCAAAAACTTCAAGGCCTTGTGCCTACTATGTAATAACATAGAAATAAAACAGACTAGAAGGTAAAATTTTTTGTCTGAGTTCTTTTTTCACCACGAAAAAAAGTAAGTTCTTTATTGTTAAAAATTTGTTTAAATTATTGTTATTGAATATTGTTATCATTGTTAAAGTTTTGTGACCCCCCTCAAACTATTGTTCTTTGTTTGTGAGGAGGGTCAAACGCGACTCGATTTTTTTGTTGAACTTTTTTAAAAAACGACCGCCATTTTTATCAACATTCATCGTTCTACATTTATTCGTCTCGCCTGAATTTTTTGCAACACCATACGCGTTTCATCTCCCTCTGGTTGTGTTTTCACAACTATGGGGGAGCCCAACAACATGAAATCGCAATCACCGACCGACATATTCAAAACGCAACCCTCCCCAATGCCGGAAGAAGCTCCATTCGACCTCTCTTCATCGGCAAGTACGATACCACCGGCACAAAAACAAAAAGAAACGGCTGTCTCTTGGTCTTCACATTGCGTGAATAAAAAATCCCCTTGTGACTACGCAAGAGACAGGGTCGAAAAATATGAAAAATATTTCAAGGACGGGGAAATTCTCCCAATACCCGAATTGGTCGAGGCGGTCGAACCAAAGACCCTGTCCTTCGTAGTCACGGACATTAAGACCAAGAGACTAGCGGGGATTAAGAAGGAAACTTTTGAGGACCTTCTCAAAACAGCAAACATCCCAGGGAAGTACTTCTGCCGCAGAAGTTTCGCGACCTGGGATGTCTTATTACCCTCAGAGGAAGTAGCGAAAAGCCTCGCCGGTGGTAACATCACCACACGCTTCTTCCGGCTACAACCGGAATATCGAGGCAAAAGAAGAATACGAGTCACCGTATGCAATGTATCTATGCAATTGAGTGGTGACGTCCTCGCCGCCTATCTAAGTATATACGGCGGCGTGGAACAAGTCACACAAGTAACGTCAACACGGGGAACCGCGTACGGTGACTACGTATTCGTTATGTGCCTCGATAGGGGAGGGTTTAACAAAATTCCCCATAAAATACGTTACCGCGATCAAACCATGACAGTCATCGTTGAGGGCAGGAAACCGCTATGTTGGTTTTGCAATAACATCGGCCACTTTTCGAAAAACTGCCCTCAAAAACCAACAATCACCACCACAACAACGACTACTACTACTACTACTACTGCTACTCCTGCACCTGTCATAGCAGCAATTATACCAACAGAAACCTCAGAAAACAAACAAGAAACCCCTAAAGAAAATGAGGAAGGGTGGACGCAAGTCACCAGAAAAAAGGGAGGGAAAAAAACTCCCCCAAAAAACCCAGCAACAACAGATACAACAACTCTTTTGACTACAACTACGAAACCAACGACAACAAATACGAAACAATCAACTGCAAAACAATCAACAAAAGAAGACAATCAAAACATTGAACCGATGGATATGACCATGAATTTAAAAAGAAGGAGAAACAGCGAGGATTCACCAACTAAAGAGGGGGAGAAAAAACATCCAAAAAAACCCACACAAACAACCACCATACCTCAGCATAAGGGGGAAAAAACAACAGAAAAATCGCCAGTCCAAAATAAACAAAGACCAGCACAATTGATTCCTCTCCCACAAAAAACAAAAACCACCCCTATGATCCCAACAGAAACACCATTACCCCCCTCTCTTTCACCAATTAAAACCCCCAAAATGCTTACTCGATCCTATTCAGCAACCAGACTTACACCCTCTCCCCAAACACCGTCAACATCAGCAGCAACTGTTCAAAAACCAAGAGCACGCTCTACGGAAGCCCGACGTGCCATAAACTCTTTTTACTTCTGTGAAGATATCATGGACAATCCACACATAGACCACACTTTAAAACAATCATTAAAACCATTACGCTCACTCCAAAAAATTGACACTAAAGACATCACAAAACCACATCTATTCAAGGACGCACCAAAATTGACCACATTCGTCCGCTTGGCTGGCAATCGGACCAAAGAACTCTGGAACTTTATTGACGAAGCCAGCCGGGCGGATGTAATGCTGGTCGATACGAAAAATCCAATGCTGAAAAAATGCTTCCCTTCTGTGCGGGCAGGGTCCCGATTTTGGTTCACCCATCATTCTATAGGTCCCTAAAGTTGCGGTACCCTATGGATGTCGGTGGAATAACCAGGGACGACCGAGTAAGTACTGAGCTCGGCACCGGATCCCTGCGTCAGGCCGTCGGCATCCTCACCCCGAAGGATTTCCGGCCCGTAGTCGACACTGAGTAAGGTAAGTGGGATTGATGGCTCTAAACCTTGCTACTTTGAATGTGAGGGGATTGAGGGATCCGGGCAAGTGTACGCGCTTGCTTGGTGAACTTAAAACTCTCGGCGTAGATGTTGCTGCAGTGCAGGAAACCCACTTCACTTGCGGTGCCGACTGTCGTGTGCTGGAAAGCGATTTTAACGTTTTCTCAGCATACGGCAGCCGTACCAGCGTTGGGGTTTCTTTGCTAGTTGGACGCAGCCTTGATGCTGATGTTGACGTTGTTTTTGCAGGTGACGGGGGCCGACTGGTTGTGGCCGATGTTGCCGTGAAAAGTTTCAAGTTTCGTCTGGTTGCGGTTTATGCGCCCAATATCGTTGTGGAGAGGGTTTCCTTTTTTCGTCGGTTGGCGCCGTTCCTGGACGATACGAAGCGGCTAGTTTTAATGGGTGATTGGAATGCGATCCTTGATCCCAAGATAGATAAGGTCGGGCGGGGAGCTAGGCGTGTGGGAAGGTGTGAAAGCAGCCTTGCCGGCCTCATGACTCGTCATGACCTCGTCGACAGGTTTCGTCTGGATCACCCAGGGCGGGAGATGTGGACGTGGCTAGATAGTTCGCCCTCTGCCAAAGTAGGCTCCTACTTGGACAGAGTGTTAGTGAGACGAGCTGACATTGATTTTGTTAGTTGTCCCACGTTCCACTTGATAGCGTGGACTGACCATAAACTTGTTAGAGTCAGTCTACGGTTAGCAAATAGGCCTAGTCTGGCCGGCTACTGGAAGTTCAATACCTCCTTACTGGAGATACGGGACTTCCGGGACCGGTTGGAATCCCTAATTCAGCGGGCGTTAGTGGGGGCGGTTACCGGCAATAGGTGGTGGGGATCTCTTAAACATAGGATTAGAGATTTCGCTACCAAGTACGGTCAACAGCTCAACCTAGATAGGACCAAGGAAGCGAAATCTATAGACGATAGACTTTCCCGGGCGGTGGCTGGGGGGGACTCCCTAAACGTAGAGCTAGCTAGGGGGGACCTTGAGCGCGAGAGTAGCGAGCGCTACAAGGGATACGTAGTTAGATCTAGGTTAAAGAGAGTTCTCAACGAAGCTGTGAAAACGAACGCGACTGCGCGTGAAGAAGAAGTGCGAAGGTTCCCCGATCGGTATATCGGTTCTGTCAAGGCCCCGGATGGGCGACTGCTGCGATCGGCTCGCGAGATTCGTGACGCCTTTCGGGCGCACTTTCGGGATCGCTTTGCCCGCTGTACTGATCTCCCGCTCCGGGAGTTTCGTAGCTATCTTGCCGACTTTCCCCGCCTTGGGGTGGCTGAAGCGGCTAGCTGCGAGGGTGTGGTTACTGAATGTGAAGTCCGTGACGCGTTGAAGCAGGTCGGCCTCAACAAGTCGCCGGGACTAGATGGTTTGCCCTACGAAGTGTACTTGAGGATGTCGCACATGTTTGTGCCTATTCTGACGGATGTGTTCAACCATTGGTTCGCCCAGGGAGCCATCCCTGGTAGCGTTACCAAGGGCGTGATCACATTGCTGAAGAAAGGTGGCAGGCATGTTTGGGAGGGTTTAGACGATTACAGGCCCATAACTCTGCTTAACACAGAGTTAAAGATTTTGGCCCGGGTCTTAGCGAATCGTTTACAGCTTGTCATTAGCGATCTGATCGGCTCTGAGCAGACCTTTGCTGTGAAGGGAAGATCGATCCAGGACAACCTGCACTTGATTCGCGAGGTCCTAGAGGGTATAGAAGACGGCACCGAGGCCGCGCTGATCAGTTTAGATCAGTCCAAGGCCTTCGATAGGGTTGACCATCGGTTTTTGGCGACTGTTTTGGAGACTGCCGGATTCAAACCGGAGTTCCGCAGATGGATTAGCATGATGTACCACAACCCTCAGGCAGTGGTGCAGGTGAACGGAAGGCGTTCGGCGGTGTTCGCGGTCGAGCGGTCGGTCCGGCAGGGCTGCCCGTTGTCTCCTCTTCTCTATGTCCTAGCTTTGGAGCCCCTGCTCCGTAGGCTTAGGGATAGGACGGCAAATCCGGCCCTGCGCGGTGTCCCTTTTGCTGGCCCTCTTTCGGCAAGGGTTTCCGCGTTCGCCGATGATATCACAGTGTTTGTATCCCGCCGTCTGGATATAAAGGCTGTGAAGAAGGCGGTTAGCGAGTACGAGCGGATTGCAGGAGCCAAGGTCAATTTTGACAAAAGCGAAGGTTTGCGGCTCGGTGCTTGGAGGGGTAGCAATACTCTTCCGGGGCCGTTCCGCTGGAGTGACGGACCCGTCCGCATCCTCGGGGTGTGGTTCGGGCCCGGCCTCCAACTGGAGCGAAATTGGTCGGAAGTACAAGCCAAGGTGAATGCTCAGGTGGGAATCTGGCTTTCAAGGAGGTTGTCCTTAAAGGGCAGGGCGGAGGCGTGCGCCGTGTACGTCTTCCCCTTGATCCTTTACCGATTGGCTGTACTTCCTCTGCCTAAGGTAAATCGGTTGGCGCTGCAACGATCCCTTTCCAGATTGCTCTGGGGAGGTGCAAGGCCGATGGTCCGTAGGCAGGTCTGTATCCAACGTGCACGCAACGGGGGTCTAGGTATGCCTGATCTGGAGAGCCACTGGCTTGCTGAAAGACTTGCATACCTGGGCAGAGCTTTGACGGGGGACGCAGTGTGGAGACTGAAGGCGAGTCGGACTTTTCCTCGCCTAAAGTCAGACCCAAAGGCTGAAGGTCGACGTAGGCCTTTGGGCGAAACACTGTTTGTCCGCGAGTGCCGAACGGCCCTTCGTAACCTTCTTGGGTCCAGTGACCTTTCACGGCCTCGAAAAGAACTATATCGGGAGCTAGTGGTGGGTTCCGCTTCTGATCCTCTCAGCGAGCGGCACGGCTGGACGACGGAGGAGATTCGCTCTCATTGGAATTGGGCGCCAGGATCGAGCTTCTTGAACAACTCCGAGTTCTCGCTCACCTGGCGACTTGTGCGAAATGCGTTACCCCTTGTCGGCTTGAACTACAAAGCGGGCCTGGCAGACATGCCCGATTGCGCTCGCTGCGGCAGTGGCTTGGAAGAAACGGCTGAGCACGCCTTCTACTACTGCGAGCGAGTTCGCCCGTTTTGGGATCACGTCGGCGAGTGGACGGCTCGCATCGAACCCAAACAGCTCGTGCTGCTCGACGTTGGTTACGTCGTGGACAACGTTCTTCCTCCGTATCAGGGTGAGAAGCGTGTGGTGTTTCTCGCGATCCTAGCTGTAGCTAGAATGGTGATTTGGACGACGCGAAACAAGGGATTGTATGACGATGCAAACTTTTCTCATCGTGATCTGATTTTGTATTTTCGGCATCAGCTGAGGGTCAAAATCAGATGCGATAGAAAACGCTTGGATCGCATAACATTCAGCAAAAGGTGGGTGAATGCAGCGAGCCTGGTCGTGCGAAAGGGAGCAACGTTGGAGTCATCCTTCCCTCCTCTGCCGGCTCATGGCGTCTACGGTACGGGTCCTTAGGGACCCCACCCCTGGTGAGTAAAACTGTTCCCTTTTTCTTTTGGTACCCAGGTACCTAGTTAGCAGTATGTTTGTGAGTCATTGTCCCCGTCATCTAGTTGGTAGTTCTCAAGATCTTCCCCATCCCCATTATTTTTGTACCTCAATCCGTATCCCAGTCCACGTTTACTGAAGATCTTGAACTTTCATATGTATAAAAATCATATCACCTACTTGTATTAACCCATACCGCGCCCGACCCCTAAATTCTTTTCACCCCTGTAGATTAGGATCCCTGCCCCACCTAGGGTAGGTCCGACTTGTTTCCGGTTCTTTCGCCCCGGAAAACAGTCGGCCTCCAATTTTATAGACGGGGGGATGGGAGGGCAACCAAACGGGGGATTTTTTCCTTGTTTTTATATATATTTCGGGGTTTTTCTCCCATTCCCATCACATTCATTGTAAATAAATCATACTTGTAAATAAAATCATTCACGAATCTCGGGATTTTAAGTAGGACTTCTTCATAGAGCAAATGTGGTATTGTGGTGATTGTAGCGCAAAAGGCGATGGATGAATGGATATTTATTGTATTGTTGAATGGGTCGGCGAATGTGGCTAGCTAGGTCTCCTTAGTTTATATAGAAAAGTATGACCGCTCCCTTCCCCTCCCCAAAAACTTCAAGGCCTTGTGCCTTCTGTGTACACTACACAGAAATAAAACAGACTAGAAGGTAAAATTTTTTGTCTGAGTTCTTTTTTCACCACGAAAAAAAGTAAGTTCTTTATTGTTAAAAATTTGTTTAAATTATTGTTATTGAATATTGTTATCATTGTTAAAGTTTTGTGACCCCCCTCAAACTATTGTTCTTTGTTTGTGAGGAGGGTCAAACGCGACTCGATTTTTTTGTTGAACTTTTTTAAAAAACGACCGCCATTTTTATCAACATTCATCGTTCTACATTTATTCGTCTCGCCTGAATTTTTTGCAACACCATACGCGTTTCATCTCCCTCTGGTTGTGTTTTCACAACTATGGGGGAGCCCAACAACATGAAATCGCAATCACCGACCGACATATTCAAAACGCAACCCTCCCCAATGCCGGAAGAAGCTCCATTCGACCTCTCTTCATCGGCAAGTACGATACCACCGGCACAAAAACAAAAAGAAACGGCTGTCTCTTGGTCTTCACATTGCGTGAATAAAAAATCCCCTTGTGACTACGCAAGAGACAGGGTCGAAAAATATGAAAAATATTTCAAGGACGGGGAAATTCTCCCAATACCCGAATTGGTCGAGGCGGTCGAACCAAAGACCCTGTCCTTCGTAGTCACGGACATTAAGACCAAGAGACTAGCGGGGATTAAGAAGGAAACTTTTGAGGACCTTCTCAAAACAGCAAACATCCCAGGGAAGTACTTCTGCCGCAGAAGTTTCGCGACCTGGGATGTCTTATTACCCTCAGAGGAAGTAGCGAAAAGCCTCGCCGGTGGTAACATCACCACACGCTTCTTCCGGCTACAACCGGAATATCGAGGCAAAAGAAGAATACGAGTCACCGTATGCAATGTATCTATGCAATTGAGTGGTGACGTCCTCGCCGCCTATCTAAGTATATACGGCGGCGTGGAACAAGTCACACAAGTAACGTCAACACGGGGAACCGCGTACGGTGACTACGTATTCGTTATGTGCCTCGATAGGGGAGGGTTTAACAAAATTCCCCATAAAATACGTTACCGCGATCAAACCATGACAGTCATCGTTGAGGGCAGGAAACCGCTATGTTGGTTTTGCAATAACATCGGCCACTTTTCGAAAAACTGCCCTCAAAAACCAACAATCACCACCACAACAACGACTACTACTACTACTACTACTGCTACTCCTGCACCTGTCATAGCAGCAATTATACCAACAGAAACCTCAGAAAACAAACAAGAAACCCCTAAAGAAAATGAGGAAGGGTGGACGCAAGTCACCAGAAAAAAGGGAGGGAAAAAAACTCCCCCAAAAAACCCAGCAACAACAGATACAACAACTCTTTTGACTACAACTACGAAACCAACGACAACAAATACGAAACAATCAACTGCAAAACAATCAACAAAAGAAGACAATCAAAACATTGAACCGATGGATATGACCATGAATTTAAAAAGAAGGAGAAACAGCGAGGATTCACCAACTAAAGAGGGGGAGAAAAAACATCCAAAAAAACCCACACAAACAACCACCATACCTCAGCATAAGGGGGAAAAAACAACAGAAAAATCGCCAGTCCAAAATAAACAAAGACCAGCACAATTGATTCCTCTCCCACAAAAAACAAAAACCACCCCTATGATCCCAACAGAAACACCATTACCCCCCTCTCTTTCACCAATTAAAACCCCCAAAATGCTTACTCGATCCTATTCAGCAACCAGACTTACACCCTCTCCCCAAACACCGTCAACATCAGCAGCAACTGTTCAAAAACCAAGAGCACGCTCTACGGAAGCCCGACGTGCCATAAACTCTTTTTACTTCTGTGAAGATATCATGGACAATCCACACATAGACCACACTTTAAAACAATCATTAAAACCATTACGCTCACTCCAAAAAATTGACACTAAAGACATCACAAAACCACATCTATTCAAGGACGCACCAAAATTGACCACATTCGTCCGCTTGGCTGGCAATCGGACCAAAGAACTCTGGAACTTTATTGACGAAGCCAGCCGGGCGGATGTAATGCTGGTCGATACGAAAAATCCAATGCTGAAAAAAATGCTTCCCTTCTGTGCGGGCAGGGTCCCGATTTTGGTTCACCCATCATTCTATAGGTCCCTAAAGTTGCGGTACCCTATGGATGTCGGTGGAATAACCAGGGACGACCGAGTAAGTACTGAGCTCGGCACCGGATCCCTGCGTCAGGCCGTCGGCATCCTCACCCCGAAGGATTTCCGGCCCGTAGTCGACACTGAGTAAGGTAAGTGGGATTGATGGCTCTAAACCTTGCTACTTTGAATGTGAGGGGATTGAGGGATCCGGGCAAGTGTACGCGCTTGCTTGGTGAACTTAAAACTCTCGGCGTAGATGTTGCTGCAGTGCAGGAAACCCACTTCACTTGCGGTGCCGACTGTCGTGTGCTGGAAAGCGATTTTAACGTTTTCTCAGCATACGGCAGCCGTACCAGCGTTGGGGTTTCTTTGCTAGTTGGACGCAGCCTTGATGCTGATGTTGACGTTGTTTTTGCAGGTGACGGGGGCCGACTGGTTGTGGCCGATGTTGCCGTGAAAAGTTTCAAGTTTCGTCTGGTTGCGGTTTATGCGTCCAATATCGTTGTGGAGAGGGTTTCCTTTTTTCGTCGGTTGGCGCCGTTCCTGGACGATACGAAGCGGCTAGTTTTAATGGGTGATTGGAATGCGATCCTTGATCCCAAGATAGATAAGGTCGGGCGGGGAGCTAGGCGTGTGGGAAGGTGTGAAAGCAGCCTTGCCGGCCTCATGACTCGTCATGACCTCGTCGACAGGTTTCGTCTGGATCACCCAGGGCGGGAGATGTGGACGTGGCTAGATAGTTCGCCCTCTGCCAAAGTAGGCTCCTACTTGGACAGAGTGTTAGTGAGACGAGCTGACATTGATTTTGTTAGTTGTCCCACGTTCCACTTGATAGCGTGGACTGACCATAAACTTGTTAGAGTCAGTCTACGGTTAGCAAATAGGCCTAGTCTGGCCGGCTACTGGAAGTTCAATACCTCCTTACTGGAGATACGGGACTTCCGGGACCGGTTGGAATCCCTAATTCAGCGGGCGTTAGTGGGGGCGGTTACCGGCAATAGGTGGTGGGGATCTCTTAAACATAGGATTAGAGATTTCGCTACCAAGTACGGTCAACAGCTCAACCTAGATAGGACCAAGGAAGCGAAATCTATAGACGATAGACTTTCCCGGGCGGTGGCTGGGGGGGACTCCCTAAACGTAGAGCTAGCTAGGGGGGACCTTGAGCGCGAGAGTAGCGAGCGCTACAAGGGATACGTAGTTAGATCTAGGTTAAAGAGAGTTCTCAACGAAGCTGTGAAAACGAACGCGACTGCGCGTGAAGAAGAAGTGCGAAGGTTCCCCGATCGGTATATCGGTTCTGTCAAGGCCCCGGATGGGCGACTGCTGCGATCGGCTCGCGAGATTCGTGACGCCTTTCGGGCGCACTTTCGGGATCGCTTTGCCCGCTGTACTGATCTCCCGCTCCGGGAGTTTCGTAGCTATCTTGCCGACTTTCCCCGCCTTGGGGTGGCTGAAGCGGCTAGCTGCGAGGGTGTGGTTACTGAATGTGAAGTCCGTGACGCGTTGAAGCAGGTCGGCCTCAACAAGTCGCCGGGACTAGATGGTTTGCCCTACGAAGTGTACTTGAGGATGTCGCACATGTTTGTGCCTATTCTGACGGATGTGTTCAACCATTGGTTCGCCCAGGGAGCCATCCCTGGTAGCGTTACCAAGGGCGTGATCACATTGCTGAAGAAAGGTGGCAGGCATGTTTGGGAGGGTTTAGACGATTACAGGCCCATAACTCTGCTTAACACAGAGTTAAAGATTTTGGCCCGGGTCTTAGCGAATCGTTTACAGCTTGTCATTAGCGATCTGATCGGCTCTGAGCAGACCTTTGCTGTGAAGGGAAGATCGATCCAGGACAACCTGCACTTGATTCGCGAGGTCCTAGAGGGTATAGAAGACGGCACCGAGGCCGCGCTGATCAGTTTAGATCAGTCCAAGGCCTTCGATAGGGTTGACCATCGGTTTTTGGCGACTGTTTTGGAGACTGCCGGATTCAAACCGGAGTTCCGCAGATGGATTAGCATGATGTACCACAACCCTCAGGCAGTGGTGCAGGTGAACGGAAGGCGTTCGGCGGTGTTCGCGGTCGAGCGGTCGGTCCGGCAGGGCTGCCCGTTGTCTCCTCTTCTCTATGTCCTAGCTTTGGAGCCCCTGCTCCGTAGGCTTAGGGATAGGACGGCAAATCCGGCCCTGCGCGGTGTCCCTTTTGCTGGCCCTCTTTCGGCAAGGGTTTCCGCGTTCGCCGATGATATCACAGTGTTTGTATCCCGCCGTCTGGATATAAAGGCTGTGAAGAAGGCGGTTAGCGAGTACGAGCGGATTGCAGGAGCCAAGGTCAATTTTGACAAAAGCGAAGGTTTGCGGCTCGGTGCTTGGAGGGGTAGCAATACTCTTCCGGGGCCGTTCCGCTGGAGTGACGGACCCGTCCGCATCCTCGGGGTGTGGTTCGGGCCCGGCCTCCAACTGGAGCGAAATTGGTCGGAAGTACAAGCCAAGGTGAATGCTCAGGTGGGAATCTGGCTTTCAAGGAGGTTGTCCTTAAAGGGCAGGGCGGAGGCGTGCGCCGTGTACGTCTTCCCCTTGATCCTTTACCGATTGGCTGTACTTCCTCTGCCTAAGGTAAATCGGTTGGCGCTGCAACGATCCCTTTCCAGATTGCTCTGGGGAGGTGCAAGGCCGATGGTCCGTAGGCAGGTCTGTATCCAACGTGCACGCAACGGGGGTCTAGGTATGCCTGATCTGGAGAGCCACTGGCTTGCTGAAAGACTTGCATACCTGGGCAGAGCTTTGACGGGGGACGCAGTGTGGAGACTGAAGGCGAGTCGGACTTTTCCTCGCCTAAAGTCAGACCCAAAGGCTGAAGGTCGACGTAGGCCTTTGGGCGAAACACTGTTTGTCCGCGAGTGCCGAACAGCCCTTCGTAACCTTCTTGGGTCCAGTGACCTTTCACGGCCTCGAAAAGAACTATATCGGGAGCTAGTGGTGGATTCCGCTTCTGATCCTCTCAGCGAGCGGCACGGCTGGACGACGGAGGAGATTCGCTCTCATTGGAATTGGGCGCCAGGATCGAGCTTCTTGAACAACTCCGAGTTCTCGCTCACCTGGCGACTTGTGCGAAATGCGTTACCCCTTGTCGGCTTGAACTACAAAGCGGGCCTGGCAGACATGCCCGATTGCGCTCGCTGCGGCAGTGGCTTGGAAGAAACGGCTGAGCACGCCTTCTACTACTGCGAGCGAGTTCGCCCGTTTTGGGATCACGTCGGCGAGTGGACGGCTCGCATCGAACCCAAACAGCTCGTGCTGCTCGACGTTGGTTACGTCGTGGACAACGTTCTTCCTCCGTATCAGGGTGAGAAGCGTGTGGTGTTTCTCGCGATCCTAGCTGTAGCTAGAATGGTGATTTGGACGACGCGAAACAAGGGATTGTATGACGATGCAAACTTTTCTCATCGTGATCTGATTTTGTATTTTCGGCATCAGCTGAGGGTCAAAATCAGATGCGATAGAAAACGCTTGGATCGCATAACATTCAGCAAAAGGTGGGTGAATGCAGCGAGCCTGGTCGTGCGAAAGGGAGCAACGTTGGAGTCATCCTTCCCTCCTCTGCCGGCTCATGGCGTCTACGGTACGGGTCCTTAGGGACCCCACCCCTGGTGAGTAAAACTGTTCCCTTTTTCTTTTGGTACCCAGGTACCTAGTTAGCAGTATGTTTGTGAGTCATTGTCCCCGTCATCTAGTTGTTAGTTCTCAAGATCTTCCCCATCCCCATTATTTTTGTACCTCAATCCGTATCCCAGTCCACGTTTACTGAAGATCTTGAACTTTCATATGTATAAAAATCATATCACCTACTTGTATTAACCCATACCGCGCCCGACCCCTAAATTCTTTTCACCCCTGTAGATTAGGATCCCTGCCCCACCTAGGGTAGGTCCGACTTGTTTCCGGTTCTTTCGCCCCGGAAAACAGTCGGCCTCCAATTTTATAGACGGGGGGATGGGAGGGCAACCAAACGGGGGATTTTTTCCTTGTTTTTATATATATTTCGGGGTTTTTCTCCCATTCCCATCACATTCATTGTAAATAAATCATACTTGTAAATAAAATCATTCACGAATCTCGGGATTTTAAGTAGGACTTCTTCATAGAGCAAATGTGGTATTGTGGTGATTGTAGCGCAAAAGGCGATGGATGAATGGATATTTATTGTATTGTTGAATGGGTCGGCGAATGTGGCTAGCTAGGTCTCCTTAGTTTATATAGAAAAGTATGACCGCTCCCTTCCCCTCCCCAAAAACTTCAAGGCCTTGTGCCTTCTGTGTACACTACACAGAAATAAAACAGACTAGAAGGTAAAATTTTTTGTCTGAGTTCTTTTTTCACCACGAAAAAAAGTAAGTTCTTTATTGTTAAAAAATTGTTAAAATTATTGTTATTGAATATTGTTATCATTGTTAAAGTTTTGTGACCCCCCTCAAACTATTGTTCTTTGTTTGTGAGGAGGGTCAAACGCGACTCGATTTTTTGTTGAACTTTTTTTAAAAAAACGACCGCCATTTTTATCAACATTCATCGTTCTACATTTATTCGTCTCGCCTGAATTTTTTGCAACACCATACGCGTTTCATCTCCCTCTGGTTGTGTTTTCACAACTATGGGGGAGCCCAACAACATGAAATCGCAATCACCGACCGACATATTCCAAACGCAACCCTCCCCAATGCCGGAAGAAGCTCCATTCGACCTCTCTTCATCGGCAAGTACAATACCACCGGCACAAAAACAAAAAGAAACGGCTGTCTCTTGGTCTTCACATTGCGTGAATAAAAAATCCCCTTGTGACTACGCAAGAGACAGGGTCGAAAAATATGAAAAATATTTCAAGGACGGGGAAATTCTCCCAATACCCGAATTGGTCGAGGCGGTCGAACCAAAGACCCTGTCCTTCGTAGTCACGGACATTAAGACCAAGAGACTAGCGGGGATTAAGAAGGAAACTTTTGAGGACCTTCTCAAAACAGCAAACATCCCAGGGAAGTACTTCTGCCGCAGAAGTTTCGCGACCTGGGATGTCTTATTACCCTCAGAGGAAGTAGCGAAAAGCCTCGCCGGTGGTAACATCACCACACGCTTCTTCCGGCTACAACCGGAATATCGAGGCAAAAGAAGAATACGAGTCACCGTATGCAATGTATCTATGCAATTGAGTGGTGACGTCCTCGCCGCCTATCTAAGTATATACGGCGGCGTGGAACAAGTCACACAAGTAACGTCAACACGGGGAACCGCGTACGGTGACTACGTATTCGTTATGTGCCTCGATAGGGGAGGGTTTAACAAAATTCCCCATAAAATACGATACCGCGAACAAACCATGACAGTCATAGTTGAGGGCAGGAAACCGCTATGTTGGTTTTGCAATAACATCGGCCACTTTTCAAAATCCTGCCCTCAAAAAACAACCAAAACAACTCCGGCCACAACAACAACAACAACAGAAACGACAACGAACACAACGAACACAACGACAACTATAGCAGCAACAGCGACAACAGCTGAAGTAAACAAAAACGAAACCCCTAAAACTAAAACCGGGGACAGCCCCAACAAAGAAGAGGGCTGGACCCAAGTAGTGAAAGGGGGAAAAAAGAAAAAAACTCCCATCAAAGAACCAGCAAAACAAACCCCCATCAAAGAACCAGCAACAGCAACAGTTTCAAAAAAACCAAACATCACCACGACTGCTAAAATTGACTCTAGTAGTACTCCTACCACAAGCACAGCCAAACCATCATCATCATCGACATCTGCAAGATCATCATCATCATCGTCATTAACAAAAAAGAAAAACAAAGAAAATAACATTGAAAAAGAAGACGAAGCTATGGATTATTCAATTAACCTAAAACGGCGAAGGGATAGTGATGACTCGGTAACTGGGGAGGGGGAGAAAAAACACATTAAGGGACCAGCAAAAGAAACACAAACACAGTCCCAAACACCCTCCCAACCTCAACAAAAGGGCGAAAAAACTGAAAGACCAGCCCAAATTATTCCTCCCCCACAAAAACATCAAAATACCCCAGCACACCTCTCTGACTTCCCACTTTCCCCAAAATCACCTTCACTCTCACCAATCAGAACCCCTAAGCTCCTTACACGGGCACAATCGGTGACCAGGGAGTCACCAACAGCAGCAGCATCACCATCATCAACAGAACTCAAGCCAAGGTCACGGTCGGCTTCAAACGAAGTCCGACGTGCCTTCACCGCTTTTCATTTCTGCGAGGACATCCTCGAGCCCCAAAACATGGACCACATTTTAAAAAAAACTTTAAAACCCCTATCATCACTTAAAAAAATAGACGGCAAGGACATCACCAACCCGTATCTTTTTAAGAGTGCCGCAATGGTGACCACATTCGTCCGTTCGGCTGGACCCCGAACCAAAGAGCTTTGGCACTTTCTTGAGGGGGCCAGTCGAGCGGACGCAATGTTGGCGGATTTGCGCCACCAAAGTTTAAAAAAATTGCTTCCTTTTTGTTCGGGCAGGGTCCCGATTTTAGTTCACCCTACCTTCTATAGGTCCCTAAAATTGCGGTACCCCGTGGATGTCGGTGGAATTACCAGGGACGACCGAGTAAGTACTGAGCTCGGCACCGGATCCCTGCGTCAGGCCGTCGGCATCCTTACTCCCAAGGATTTCCGGCCCGTAGTCGACACTGAGTAAGGTAAGTGGGATTGATGGCTCTAAACCTTGCTACTTTGAATGTGAGGGGATTGAGGGATCCGGGCAAGTGTACGCGCTTGCTTGGTGAACTTAAAACTCTCGGCGTAGATGTTGCTGCAGTGCAGGAAACCCACTTCACTTGCGGTGCCGACTGTCGTGTGCTGGAAAGCGATTTTAACGTTTTCTCAGCATACGGCAGCCGTACCAGCGTTGGGGTTTCTTTGCTAGTTGGACGCAGCCTTGATGCTGATGTTGACGTTGTTTTTGCAGGTGACGGGGGCCGACTGGTTGTGGCCGATGTTGCCGTGAAAAGTTTCAAGTTTCGTCTGGTTGCGGTTTATGCGCCCAATATCGTTGTGGAGAGGGTTTCCTTTTTTCGTCGGTTGGCGCCGTTCCTGGACGATACGAAGCGGCTAGTTTTAATGGGTGATTGGAATGCGATCCTTGATCCCAAGATAGATAAGGTCGGGCGGGGAGCTAGGCGTGTGGGAAGGTGTGAAAGCAGCCTTGCCGGCCTCATGACTCGTCATGACCTCGTCGACAGGTTTCGTCTGGATCACCCAGGGCGGGAGATGTGGACGTGGCTAGATAGTTCGCCCTCTGCCAAAGTAGGCTCCTACTTGGACAGAGTGTTAGTGAGACGAGCTGACATTGATTTTGTTAGTTGTCCCACGTTCCACTTGATAGCGTGGACTGACCATAAACTTGTTAGAGTCAGTCTACGGTTAGCAAATAGGCCTAGTCTGGCCGGTTACTGGAAGTTCAATACCTCCTTACTGGAGATACGGGACTTCCGGGACCGGCTAGAATCCCTAATTCAGCGGGCGTTAGTGGGGGCGGTTACCGGCAATAGGTGGTGGGGATCTCTTAAACATAGGATTAGAGATTTCGCTACCAAGTACGGTCGACAGCTCAACCTAGATAGGACCAAGGAAGCGAAATCTATAGACGATAGACTTTCCCGGGCGGTGGCTGGGGGGGACTCCCTAAACGTAGAGCTAGCTAGGGGGGACCTTGAGCGCGAGAGTAGCGAGCGCTACAAGGGATACGTAGTTAGATCTAGGTTAAAGAGAGTTCTCAACGAAGCTGTGAAAACGAACGCGACTGCGCGTGAAGAAGAAGTGCGAAGGTTCCCCGATCGGTATATCGGTTCTGTCAAGGCCCCGGATGGGCGACTGCTGCGATCGACTCGTGAGATTCGTGACGCCTTTCGGGCGCACTTTCGGGATCGCTTTGCCCGCTGTACTGATCTCCCGCTCCGGGAGTTTCGTAGCTATCTTGCCGACTTCCCCCGCCTTGGGGTGGCTGAAGCGGCTGGCTGCGAGGGTGTGGTTACTGAATGCGAAGTCCGTGACGCGTTGAAGCAGGTCGGCCTGAACAAGTCGCCGGGACTAGATGGTTTGCCCTACGAAGTGTACTTGAGGATGTCGCACATGTTTGTGCCTATTCTGACGGATATGTTCAACCATTGGTTCGCCCAGGGAGCCATCCCTGGTAGCGTTACCAAGGGCGTGATCACATTGCTGAAGAAAGGTGGCAGGCATGTTTGGGAGGGTTTAGACGATTACAGGCCCATAACTCTGCTTAACACAGAGTTAAAGATTTTGGCCCGGGTCTTAGCGAACCGTTTACAGCTTGTCATTAGCGATCTGATCGGCTCTGAGCAGACTTTTGCTGTGAAGGGAAGATCTATCCAGGACAACCTGCACTTGATTCGCGAGGTCCTAGAGGGTATAGAAGACGGCACCGAGGCCGCGCTGATCAGTTTAGATCAGTCCAAGGCCTTCGATAGGGTTGACCATCGGTTTTTGGCGACTGTTTTGGAGACTGCCGGATTCAAACCGGAGTTCCGCAGATGGATTAGCATGATGTACCACAACCCTCAGGCAGTGGTGCAGGTGAACGGAAGGCGTTCGAGGGTGTTCGCGGTCGAGCGGTCGGTCCGGCAGGGCTGCCCGTTGTCTCCTCTTCTCTATGTCCTAGCTTTGGAGCCCCTGCTCCGTAGGCTTAGGGATAGGACGGCAAATCCGGCCCTGCGCGGTGTCCCTTTTGCTGGCCCTCTTACGGCAAGGGTTTCCGCGTTCGCCGATGATATCACAGTGTTTGTATCCCGCCGTCTGGATATAAAGGCTGTGAAGAAGGCGGTTAGCGAGTACGAGCGGATTGCAGGAGCCAAGGTCAATTTTGACAAAAGCGAAGGTTTGCGGCTCGGTGCTTGGAGGGGTAGCAATACTCTTCCGGGGCCGTTCCGCTGGAGTGACGGACCCGTCCGCATCCTCGGGGTGTGGTTCGGGCCCGGCCTCCAACTGGAGCGAAATTGGTCGGAAATACAAGCCAAGGTGAATGCTCAGGTGGGAATCTGGCTTTCAAGGAGGTTGTCCTTAAAGGGCAGGGCGGAGGCGTGCGCCGTGTACGTCTTCCCCTTGATCCTTTACCGATTGGCTGTACTTCCTCTGCCTAAGGTAAATCGGTTGGCGCTGCAACGATCCCTTTCCAGATTGCTCTGGGGAGGTGCAAGGCCGATGGTCCGTAGGCAGGTCTGTATCCAACGTACACGCAACGGGGGTCTAGGTATGCCTGATCTGGAGAGCCACTGGCTTGCTGAAAGACTTGCATACCTGGGCAGAGCTTTGACGGGGGACGCAGTGTGGAGACTGAAGGCGAGTCGGACTTTTCCTCGCCTAAAGTCAGACCCAAAGGCTGAAGGTCGACGTAGGCCTTTGGGCGAAACACTGTTTGTCCGCGAGTGCCGAACGGCCCTTCGTAACCTTCTTGGGTCCAGTGACCTTTCACGGCCTCGAAAAGAACTATATCGGGAGCTAGTGGTGGGTTCCGCTTCTGATCCTCTCAGCGAGCGGCACGGCTGGACGACGGAGGAGATTCGCTCTCATTGGAATTGGGCGCCAGGATCGAGCTTCTTGAACAACTCCGAGTTCTCGCTCACCTGGCGACTTGTGCGAAATGCGTTACCCCTTGTCGGCTTGAACTACAAAGCGGGCCTGGCAGACATGCCCGATTGCGCTCGCTGCGGCAGTGGCTTGGAAGAAACGGCTGAGCACGCCTTCTACTACTGCGAGCGAGTTCGCCCGTTTTGGGATCACGTCGGCGAGTGGACGGCTCGCATCGAACCCAAACAGCTCGTGCTGCTCGACGTTGGTTACGTCGTGGACAACGTTCTTCCTCCGTATCAGGGTGAGAAGCGTGTGGTGTTTCTCGCGATCCTAGCTGTAGCTAGAATGGTGATTTGGACGACGCGAAACAAGGGATTGTATGACGATGCAAACTTTTCTCATCGTGATCTGATTTTGTATTTTCGGCATCAGCTGAGGGTCAAAATCAGATGCGATAGAAAACGCTTGGATCGCATAACATTCAGCAAAAGGTGGGTGAATGCAGCGAGCCTGGTCGTGCGAAAGGGAGCAACGTTGGAGTCATCCTTCCCTCCTCTGCCGGCTCATGGCGTCTACGGTACGGGTCCTTAGGGACCCCACCCCTGGTAAGTAAAACTGTTCCCTTTTCCTTTGGTACCCAGGTACCTAGTTAGCAGTATGTTTGTGAGTCATTGTCCCCGTCATCTAGTTGTTAGTTCTCAAGATCTTCCCCATCCCCATTATTTTTGTACCTCAATCCGTATCCCAGTCCAAGTTTACTGAAGATCTTGAACATTCATATGTATAAAAATCATATCACCTACTTGTATTAACCCATACCGCGCCCGACCCCTAAATTCTTTTCACCCCTGTAGATTAGGATCCCTGCCCCACCTAGGGTAGGTCCGACTTGTTTCCGGTTCTTTCGCCCCGGAAAACAGTCGGCCTCCAATTTTATAGACGGGGGGATGGGAGGGCAACCAAACGGGGGATTTTTTCCTTGTTTTTATATATATTTCGGGGTTTTTCTCCCATTCCCATCACATTCATTGTAAATAAATCATACTTGTAAATAAAATCATTCACGAATCTCGGGATTTTAAGTAGGACTTCTTCATAGAGCAAATGTGGTATTGTGGTGATTGTAGCGCAAAAGGCGATGGATGAATGGATATTTATTGTATTGTTGAATGGGTCGGCGAATGTGGCTAGCTAGGTCTCCTTAGTTTATATAGAAAAGTATGACCGCTCCCTTCCCCTCCCCAAAAACTTCAAGGCCTTGTGCCTACTATGTAATAACATAGAAATAAAACAGACTAGAAGGTAAAATTTTTTGTCTGAGTTCTTTTTTCACCACGAAAAAAAGTAAGTTCTTTATTGTTAAAAAATTGTTAAAATTATTGTTATTGAATATTGTTATCATTGTTAAAGTTTTGTGACCCCCCTCAAACTATTGTTCTTTGTTTGTGAGGAGGGTCAAACGCGACTCGATTTTTTGTTGAACTTTTTTTAAAAAAACGACCGCCATTTTTATCAACATTCATCGTTCTACATTTATTCGTCTCGCCTGAATTTTTTGCAACACCATACGCGTTTCATCTCCCTCTGGTTGTGTTTTCACAACTATGGGGGAGCCCAACAACATGAAATCGCAATCACCGACCGACATATTCAAAACGCAACCCTCCCCAATGCCGGAAGAAGCTCCATTCGACCTCTCTTCATCGGCAAGTACGATACCACCGGCACAAAAACAAAAAGAAACGGCTGTCTCTTGGTCTTCACATTGCGTGAATAAAAAATCCCCTTGTGACTACGCAAGAGACAGGGTCGAAAAATATGAAAAATATTTCAAGGACGGGGAAATTCTCCCAATACCCGAATTGGTCGAGGCGGTCGAACCAAAGACCCTGTCCTTCGTAGTCACGGACATTAAGACCAAGAGACTAGCGGGGATTAAGAAGGAAACTTTTGAGGACCTTCTCAAAACAGCAAACATCCCAGGGAAGTACTTCTGCCGCAGAAGTTTCGCGACCTGGGATGTCTTATTACCCTCAGAGGAAGTAGCGAAAAGCCTCGCCGGTGGTAACATCACCACACGCTTCTTCCGGCTACAACCGGAATATCGAGGCAAAAGAAGAATACGAGTCACCGTATGCAATGTATCTATGCAATTGAGTGGTGACGTCCTCGCCGCCTATCTAAGTATATACGGCGGCGTGGAACAAGTCACACAAGTAACGTCAACACGGGGAACCGCGTACGGTGACTACGTATTCGTTATGTGCCTCGATAGGGGAGGGTTTAACAAAATTCCCCATAAAATACGATACCGCGAACAAACCATGACAGTCATAGTTGAGGGCAGGAAACCGCTATGTTGGTTTTGCAATAACATCGGCCACTTTTCAAAATCCTGCCCTCAAAAAACAACCAAAACAACTCCGGCCACAACAACAACAACAACAGAAACGACAACGAACAAAACGAACACAACGACAACTATAGCAGCAGCAGCGACAACAGCAATCGAAGTAAACAAACACGAAACCCCTAAAACTAAAACCGGGGACAGCCCCAACAAAGAAGAGGGCTGGACCCAAGTAGTGAAAGGGGGAAAAAAGAAAAAAACTCCCATCAAAGAACCAGCAAAACAAACCCCCATCAAAGAACCAGCAACAGCAACAGTTTCAAAAAAACCAAACATCACCACGACTGCTAAAATTGACTCTAGTAGTACTCCTACCACAAGCACAGCCAAACCATCATCATCATCGACATCTGCAAGATCATCATCATCATCGTCATTAACAAAAAAGAAAAACAAAGAAAATAACATTGAAAAAGAAGACGAAGCTATGGATTATTCAATTAACCTAAAACGGCGAAGGGATAGTGATGACTCGGTAGCTGGGGAGGGGGAGAAAAAACACATTAAGGGACCACACCAAGAAACACCAACACAGTCCCAAACACCCTCCCAACCTCAAGAAAAGGGCGAAAAAATTGAAAGACCAGCCCAAATTATTCCTCCCCCACAAAAACATCAAAATACCCCAGCACACCTCTCTGACTTCCCACTTTCCCCAAAATCACCTTCACTCTCACCAATCAGAACCCCTAAGCTCCTTACACGGGCACAATCGGTGACCAGGGAGTCACCAACAGCAGCAGCATCACCATCATCAACAGAACTCAAGCCAAGGTCACGGTCGGCTTCAAACGAAGTCCGACGTGCCTTCACCGCTTTTCATTTTTGCGAGGACATCCTCGAGCCCCCAAACATGGACCACATTTTAAAAAAAACTTTAAAACCCCTATCATCACTTAAAAAAATAGACGGCAAGGACATCACCAACCCGTATCTTTTTAAGAGTGCCGCAATGGTGACCACATTCGTCCGTTCGGCTGGACCCCGAACCAAAGAGCTTTGGCACTTTCTTGAGGGGGCCAGTCGAGCGGACGCAATGTTGGCGGATTTGCGCCACCAAAGTTTAAAAAAATTGCTTCCTTTTTGTTCGGGCAGGGTCCCGATTTTAGTTCACCCTACCTTCTATAGGTCCCTAAAATTGCGGTACCCCGTGGATGTCGGTGGAATTACCAGGGACGACCGAGTAAGTACTGAGCTCGGCACCGGATCCCTGCGTCAGGCCGTCGGCATCCTTACTCCCAAGGATTTCCGGCCCGTAGTCGACACTGAGTAAGGTAAGTGGGATTGATGGCTCTAAACCTTGCTACTTTGAATGTGAGGGGATTGAGGGATCCGGGCAAGTGTACGCGCTTGCTTGGTGAACTTAAAACTCTCGGCGTAGATGTTGCTGCAGTGCAGGAAACCCACTTCACTTGCGGTGCCGACTGTCGTGTGCTGGAAAGCGATTTTAACGTTTTCTCAGCATACGGCAGCCGTACCAGCGTTGGGGTTTCTTTGCTAGTTGGACGCAGCCTTGATGCTGATGTTGACGTTGTTTTTGCAGGTGACGGGGGCCGACTGGTTGTGGCCGATGTTGCCGTGAAAAGTTTCAAGTTTCGTCTGGTTGCGGTTTATGCGCCCAATATCGTTGTGGAGAGGGTTTCCTTTTTTCGTCGGTTGGCGCCGTTCCTGGACGATACGAAGCGGCTAGTTTTAATGGGTGATTGGAATGCGATCCTTGATCCCAAGATAGATAAGGTCGGGCGGGGAGCTAGGCGTGTGGGAAGGTGTGAAAGCAGCCTTGCCGGCCTCATGACTCGTCATGACCTCGTCGACAGGTTTCGTCTGGATCACCCAGGGCGGGAGATGTGGACGTGGCTAGATAGTTCGCCCTCTGCCAAAGTAGGTTCCTACTTGGACAGAGTGTTAGTGAGACGAGCTGACATTGATTTTGTTAGTTGTCCCACGTTCCACTTGATAGCGTGGACTGACCATAAACTTGTTAGAGTCAGTCTACGGTTAGCAAATAGGCCTAGTCTGGCCGGCTACTGGAAGTTCAATACCTCCTTACTGGAGATACGGGACTTCCGGGACCGGCTGGAATCCCTAATTCAGCGGGCGTTAGTGGGGGCGGTTACCGGGAATAGGTGGTGGGGATCTCTTAAACATAGGATTAGAGATTTCGCTACCAAATACGGTCGACAGCTCAACCTAGATAGGACCGCGGAAGCGAAATCTATAGACGATAGACTTTCCCGGGCGGTGGCTGGGGGGGACTCCCTAAACGTAGAGCTAGCTAGGGGGGACCTTGAGCGCGAGAGTAGCGAGTGCTACAAGGGATACGTAGTTAGATCTAGGTTAAAGAGAGTTCTCAACGAAGCTGTGAAAACGAACGCGACTGCGCGTGAAGAAGAAGTGCGAAGGTTCCCCGATCGGTATATCGGTTCTGTCAAGGCCCCGGATGGGCGACTGCTGCGATCGGCTCGCGAGATTCGTGACGCCTTTCGGGCGCACTTTCGGGATCGCTTTGCCCGCTGTACTGATCTCCCGCTCCGGGAGTTTCGTAGCTATCTTGCCGACTTTCCCCGCCTTGGGGTGGCTGAAGCGGCTAGCTGCGAGGGTGTGGTTACTGAATGCGAAGTCCGTGACGCGTTGAAGCAGGTCGGCCTGAACAAGTCGCCGGGACTAGATGGTTTGCCCTACGAAGTGTACTTGAGGATGTCGCACATGTTTGTGCCTATTCTGACGGATATGTTCAACCATTGGTTCGCCCAGGGAGCCATCCCTGGTAGCGTTACCAAGGGCGTGATCACATTGCTGAAGAAAGGTGGCAGGCATGTTTGGGAGGGTTTAGACGATTACAGGCCCATAACTCTGCTTAACACAGAGTTAAAGATTTTGGCCCGGGTCTTAGCGAATCGTTTACAGCTTGTCATTAGCGATCTGATCGGCTCTGAGCAGACCTTTGCTGTGAAGGGAAGATCGATCCAGGACAACCTGCACTTGATTCGCGAGGTCCTAGAGGGTATAGAAGACGGCACCGAGGCCGCGCTGATCAGTTTAGATCAGTCCAAGGCCTTCGATAGGGTTGACCATCGGTTTTTGGCGACTGTTTTGGAGACTGCCGGATTCAAACCGGAGTTCCGCAGATGGATTAGCATGATGTACCACAACCCTCAGGCAGTGGTGCAGGTGAACGGAAGGCGTTCGAGGGTGTTCGCGGTCGAACGGTCGGTCCGGCAGGGCTGCCCGTTGTCTCCTCTTCTCTATGTCCTAGCTTTGGAGCCCCTGCTCCGTAGGCTTAGGGATAGGACGGCAAATCCGGCCCTGCGCGGTGTCCCTTTTGCTGGCCCTCTTACGGCAAGGGTTTCCGCGTTCGCCGATGATATCACAGTGTTTGTGTCCCGCCGTCTGGATATAAAGGCTGTGAAGAAGGCGGTTAGCGAGTACGAGCGGATTGCAGGAGCCAAGGTCAATTTTGACAAAAGCGAAGGTTTGCGGCTCGGTGCTTGGAGGGGTAGCAATACTCTTCCGGGGCCGTTCCGCTGGAGTGACGGACCCGTCCGCATCCTCGGGGTGTGGTTCGGGCCCGGCCTCCAACTGGAGCGAAATTGGTCGGAAGTACAAGCCAAGGTGAATGCTCAGGTGGGAATCTGGCTTTCAAGGAGGTTGTCCTTAAAGGGCAGGGCGGAGGCGTGCGCCGTGTACGTCTTCCCCTTGATCCTTTACCGATTGGCTGTACTTCCTCTGCCTAAGGTAAATCGGTTGGCGCTGCAACGATCCCTTTCCAGATTGCTCTGGGGAGGTGCAAGGCCGATGGTCCGTAGGCAGGTCTGTATCCAACGTACACGCAACGGGGGTCTAGGTATGCCTGATCTGGAGAGCCACTGGCTTGCTGAAAGACTTGCATACCTGGGCAGAGCTTTGACGGGGGACGCAGTGTGGAGACTGAAGGCGAGTCGGACTTTTCCTCGCCTAAAGTCAGACCCAAAGGCTGAAGGTCGACGTAGGCCTTTGGGCGAAACACTGTTTGTCCGCGAGTGCCGAACGGCCCTTCGTAACCTTCTTGGGTCCAGTGACCTTTCACGGCCTCGAAAAGAACTATATCGGGAGCTAGTGGTGGGTTCCGCTTCTGATCCTCTCAGCGAGCGGCACGGCTGGACGACGGAGGAGATTCGCTCTCATTGGAATTGGGCGCCAGGATCGAGCTTCTTGAACAACTCCGAGTTCTCGCTCACCTGGCGACTTGTGCGAAATGCGTTACCCCTTGTCGGCTTGAACTACAAAGCGGGCCTGGCAGACATGCCCGATTGCGCTCGCTGCGGCAGTGGCTTGGAAGAAACGGCTGAGCACGCCTTCTACTACTGCGAGCGAGTTCGCCCGTTTTGGGATCACGTCGGCGAGTGGACGGCTCGCATCGAACCCAAACAGCTCGTGCTGCTCGACGTTGGTTACGTCGTGGACAACGTTCTTCCTCCGTATCAGGGTGAGAAGCGTGTGGTGTTTCTCGCGATCCTAGCTGTAGCTAGAATGGTGATTTGGACGACGCGAAACAAGGGATTGTATGACGATGCAAACTTTTCTCATCGTGATCTGATTTTGTATTTTCGGCATCAGCTGAGGGTCAAAATCAGATGCGATAGAAAACGCTTGGATCGCATAACATTCAGCAAAAGGTGGGTGAATGCAGCGAGCCTGGTCGTGCGAAAGGGAGCAACGTTGGAGTCATCCTTCCCTCCTCTGCCGGCTCATGGCGTCTACGGTACGGGTCCTTAGGGACCCCACCCCTGGTGAGTAAAACTGTTCCCTTTTTCTTTGGTACCCAGGTACCTAGTTAGCAGTATGTTTGTGAGTCATTGTCCCCGTCATCTAGTTGTTAGTTCTCAAGATCTTCCCCATCCCCATTATTTTTGTACCTCAATCCGTATCCCAGTCCACGTTTACTGAAGATCTTGAACATTCATATGTATAAAAATCATATCACCTACTTGTATTAACCCATACCGCGCCCGACCCCTAAATTCTTTTCACCCCTGTAGATTAGGATCCCTGCCCCACCTAGGGTAGGTCCGACTTGTTTCCGGTTCTTTCGCCCCGGAAAACAGTCGGCCTCCAATTTTATAGACGGGGGGATGGGAGGGCAACCAAACGGGGGATTTTTCCTTGTTTTTATATATATTTTGGGGTTTTTCTCCCATTCCCATCACATTCATTGTAAATAAATCATAAAATCATTCATGAATCTCGGGATTTTAAGTAGGACTTCTTCATAGAGCAAATGTGGTATTTTGGTGATTGCAGCGCAAAAGGCGATGGATGAATGGATATTTATTGTATTGTTGAATGGGTCGGCGAATGTGGCTAGCTAGGTCTCCTTAGTTTATATAGAAAAGTATGACCGCTCCCTTCCCCTCCCCAAAAACTTCAAGGCCTTGTGCCTTCTGTGTACACTACACAGAAATAAAACAGACTAGAAGGTAAAATTTTTTGTCTGAGTTCTTTTTTCACCACGAAAAAAAGTAAGTTCTTTATTGTTAAAAAATTGTTAAAATTATTGTTATTGAATATTGTTATCATTGTTAAAGTTTTGTGACCCCCCTCAAACTATTGTTCTTTGTTTGTGAGGAGGGTCAAACGCGACTCGATTTTTTGTTGAACTTTTTTTAAAAAAACGACCGCCATTTTTATCAACATTCATCGTTCTACATTTATTCGTCTCGCCTGAATTTTTTGCAACACCATACGCGTTTCATCTCCCTCTGGTTGTGTTTTCACAACTATGGGGGAGCCCAACAACATGAAATCGCAATCACCGACCGACATATTCAAAACGCAACCCTCCCCAATGCCGGAAGAAGCTCCATTCGACCTCTCTTCATCGGCAAGTACGATACCACCGGCACAAAAACAAAAAGAAACGGCTGTCTCTTGGTCTTCACATTGCGTGAATAAAAAAATCCCCTTGTGACTACGCAAGAGACAGGGTCGAAAAATATGAAAAATATTTCAAGGACGGGGAAATTCTCCCAATACCCGAATTGGTCGAGGCGGTCGAACCAAAGACCCTGTCCTTCGTAGTCACGGACATTAAGACCAAGAGACTAGCGGGGATTAAGAAGGAAACTTTTGAGGACCTTCTCAAAACAGCAAACATCCCAGGGAAGTACTTCTGCCGCAGAAGTTTCGCGACCTGGGATGTCTTATTACCCTCAGAGGAAGTAGCGAAAAGCCTCGCCGGTGGTAACATCACCACACGCTTCTTCCGGCTACAACCGGAATATCGAGGCAAAAGAAGAATACGAGTCACCGTATGCAATGTATCTATGCAATTGAGTGGTGACGTCCTCGCCGCCTATCTAAGTATATACGGCGGCGTGGAACAAGTCACACAAGTAACGTCAACACGGGGAACCGCGTACGGTGACTACGTATTCGTTATGTGCCTCGATAGGGGAGGGTTTAACAAAATTCCCCATAAAATACGATACCGCGAACAAACCATGACAGTCATAGTTGAGGGCAGGAAACCGCTATGTTGGTTTTGCAATAACATCGGCCACTTTTCAAAATCCTGCCCTCAAAAAACAACCAAAACAACTCCGGCCACAACAACAACAACAACAGAAACGACAACGAACAAAACGAACACAACGACAACTATAGCAGCAGCAGCGACAACAGCAATCGAAGTAAACAAACACGAAACCCCTAAAACTAAAACCGGGGACAGCCCCAACAAAGAAGAGGGCTGGACCCAAGTAGTGAAAGGGGGAAAAAAGAAAAAAACTCCCATCAAAGAACCAGCAAAACAAACCCCCATCAAAGAACCAGCAACAGCAACAGTTTCAAAAAAACCAAACATCACCACGACTGCTAAAATTGACTCTAGTAGTACTCCTACCACAAGCACAGCCAAACCATCATCATCATCGACATCTGCAAGATCATCATCATCATCGTCATTAACAAAAAAGAAAAACAAAGAAAATAACATTGAAAAAGAAGACGAAGCTATGGATTATTCAATTAACCTAAAACGGCGAAGGGATAGTGATGACTCGGTAGCTGGGGAGGGGGAGAAAAAACACATTAAGGGACCACACCAAGAAACACCAACACAGTCCCAAACACCCTCCCAACCTCAAGAAAAGGGCGAAAAAATTGAAAGACCAGCCCAAACTATTCCTCCCCCACAAAAACATCAAAATACCCCAGCACACCTCTCTGACTTCCCACTTTCCCCAAAATCACCTTCACTCTCACCAATCAGAACCCCTAAGCTCCTTACACGGGCACAATCGGTGACCAGGGAGTCACCAACAGCAGCAGCATCACCATCATCAACAGAACTCAAGCCAAGGTCACGGTCGGCTTCAAACGAAGTCCGACGTGCCTTCACCGCTTTTCATTTTTGCGAGGACATCCTCGAGCCCCCAAACATGGACCACATTTTAAAAAAAACTTTAAAACCCCTATCATCACTTAAAAAAATAGACGGCAAGGACATCACCAACCCGTATCTTTTTAAGAGTGCCGCAATGGTGACCACATTCGTCCGTTCGGCTGGACCCCGAACCAAAGAGCTTTGGCACTTTCTTGAGGGGGCCAGTCGAGCGGACGCAATGTTGGCGGATTTGCGCCACCAAAGTTTAAAAAAATTGCTTCCTTTTTGTTCGGGCAGGGTCCCGATTTTAGTTCACCCTACCTTCTATAGGTCCCTAAAATTGCGGTACCCCGTGGATGTCGGTGGAATTACCAGGGACGACCGAGTAAGTACTGAGCTCGGCACCGGATCCCTGCGTCAGGCCGTCGGCATCCTTACTCCCAAGGATTTCCGGCCCGTAGTCGACACTGAGTAAGGTAAGTGGGATTGATGGCTCTAAACCTTGCTACTTTGAATGTGAGGGGATTGAGGGATCCGGGCAAGTGTACGCGCTTGCTTGGTGAACTTAAAACTCTCGGCGTAGATGTTGCTGCAGTGCAGGAAACCCACTTCACTTGCGGTGCCGACTGTCGTGTGCTGGAAAGCGATTTTAACGTTTTCTCAGCATACGGCAGCCGTACCAGCGTTGGGGTTTCTTTGCTAGTTGGACGCAGCCTTGATGCTGATGTTGACGTTGTTTTTGCAGGTGACGGGGGCCGACTGGTTGTGGCCGATGTTGCCGTGAAAAGTTTCAAGTTTCGTCTGGTTGCGGTTTATGCGCCCAATATCGTTGTGGAGAGGGTTTCCTTTTTTCGTCGGTTGGCGCCGTTCCTGGACGATACGAAGCGGCTAGTTTTAATGGGTGATTGGAATGCGATCCTTGATCCCAAGATAGATAAGGTCGGGCGGGGAGCTAGGCGTGTGGGAAGGTGTGAAAGCAGCCTTGCCGGCCTCATGACTCGTCATGACCTCGTCGACAGGTTTCGTCTGGATCACCCAGGGCGGGAGATGTGGACGTGGCTAGATAGTTCGCCCTCTGCCAAAGTAGGTTCCTACTTGGACAGAGTGTTAGTGAGACGAGCTGACATTGATTTTGTTAGTTGTCCCACGTTCCACTTGATAGCGTGGACTGACCATAAACTTGTTAGAGTCAGTCTACGGTTAGCAAATAGGCCTAGTCTGGCCGGCTACTGGAAGTTCAATACCTCCTTACTGGAGATACGGGACTTCCGGGACCGGCTGGAATCCCTAATTCAGCGGGCGTTAGTGGGGGCGGTTACCGGGAATAGGTGGTGGGGATCTCTTAAACATAGGATTAGAGATTTCGCTACCAAATACGGTCGACAGCTCAACCTAGATAGGACCGCGGAAGCGAAATCTATAGACGATAGACTTTCCCGGGCGGTGGCTGGGGGGGACTCCCTAAACGTAGAGCTAGCTAGGGGGGACCTTGAGCGCGAGAGTAGCGAGTGCTACAAGGGATACGTAGTTAGATCTAGGTTAAAGAGAGTTCTCAACGAAGCTGTGAAAACGAACGCGACTGCGCGTGAAGAAGAAGTGCGAAGGTTCCCCGATCGGTATATCGGTTCTGTCAAGGCCCCGGATGGGCGACTGCTGCGATCGGCTCGCGAGATTCGTGACGCCTTTCGGGCGCACTTTCGGGATCGCTTTGCCCGCTGTACTGATCTCCCGCTCCGGGAGTTTCGTAGCTATCTTGCCGACTTTCCCCGCCTTGGGGTGGCTGAAGCGGCTAGCTGCGAGGGTGTGGTTACTGAATGCGAAGTCCGTGACGCGTTGAAGCAGGTCGGCCTGAACAAGTCGCCGGGACTAGATGGTTTGCCCTACGAAGTGTACTTGAGGATGTCGCACATGTTTGTGCCTATTCTGACGGATATGTTCAACCATTGGTTCGCCCAGGGAGCCATCCCTGGTAGCGTTACCAAGGGCGTGATCACATTGCTGAAGAAAGGTGGCAGGCATGTTTGGGAGGGTTTAGACGATTACAGGCCCATAACTCTGCTTAACACAGAGTTAAAGATTTTGGCCCGGGTCTTAGCGAATCGTTTACAGCTTGTCATTAGCGATCTGATCGGCTCTGAGCAGACCTTTGCTGTGAAGGGAAGATCGATCCAAGACAACCTGCACTTGATTCGCGAGGTCCTAGAGGGTATAGAAGACGGCACCGAGGCCGCGCTGATCAGTTTAGATCAGTCCAAGGCCTTCGATAGGGTTGACCATCGGTTTTTGGCGACTGTTTTGGAGACTGCCGGATTCAAACCGGAGTTCCGCAGATGGATTAGCATGATGTACCACAACCCTCAGGCAGTGGTGCAGGTGAACGGAAGGCGTTCGACGGTGTTCGCGGTCGAGCGGTCGGTCCGGCAGGGCTGCCCGTTGTCTCCTCTTCTCTATGTCCTAGCTTTGGAGCCCCTGCTCCGTAGGCTTAGGGATAGGACGGCAAATCCGGCCCTGCGCGGTGTCCCTTTTGCTGGCCCTCTTACGGCAAGGGTTTCCGCGTTCGCCGATGATATCACAGTGTTTGTATCCCGCCGTCTGGATATAAAGGCTGTGAAGAAGGCGGTTAGCGAGTACGAGCGGATTGCAGGAGCCAAGGTCAATTTTGACAAAAGCGAAGGTTTGCGGCTCGGTGCTTGGAGGGGTAGCAATACTCTTCCGGGGCCGTTCCGCTGGAGTGACGGACCCGTCCGCATCCTCGGGGTGTGGTTCGGGCCCGGCCTCCAACTGGAGCGAAATTGGTCGGAAATACAAGCCAAGGTGAATGCTCAGGTGGGAATCTGGCTTTCAAGGAGGTTGTCCTTAAAGGGCAGGGCGGAGGCGTGCGCCGTGTACGTCTTCCCCTTGATCCTTTACCGATTGGCTGTACTTCCTCTGCCTAAGGTAAATCGGTTGGCGCTGCAACGATCCCTTTCCAGATTGCTCTGGGGAGGTGCAAGGCCGATGGTCCGTAGGCAGGTCTGTATCCAACGTACACGCAACGGGGGTCTAGGTATGCCTGATCTGGAGAGCCACTGGCTTGCTGAAAGACTTGCATACCTGGGCAGAGCTTTGACGGGGGACGCAGTGTGGAGACTGAAGGCGAGTCGGACTTTTCCTCGCCTAAAGTCAGACCCAAAGGCTGAAGGTCGACGTAGGCCTTTGGGCGAAACACTGTTTGTCCGCGAGTGCCGAACGGCCCTTCGTAACCTTCTTGGGTCCAGTGACCTTTCACGGCCTCGAAAAGAACTATATCGGGAGCTAGTGGTGGGTTCCGCTTCTGATCCTCTCAGCGAGCGGCACGGCTGGACGACGGAGGAGATTCGCTCTCATTGGAATTGGGCGCCAGGATCGAGCTTCTTGAACAACTCCGAGTTCTCGCTCACCTGGCGACTTGTGCGAAATGCGTTACCCCTTGTCGGCTTGAACTACAAAGCGGGCCTGGCAGACATGCCCGATTGCGCTCGCTGCGGCAGTGGCTTGGAAGAAACGGCTGAGCACGCCTTCTACTACTGCGAGCGAGTTCGCCCGTTTTGGGATCACGTCGGCGAGTGGACGGCTCGCATCGAACCCAAACAGCTCGTGCTGCTCGACGTTGGTTACGTCGTGGACAACGTTCTTCCTCCGTATCAGGGTGAGAAGCGTGTGGTGTTTCTCGCGATCCTAGCTGTAGCTAGAATGGTGATTTGGACGACGCGAAACAAGGGATTGTATGACGATGCAAACTTTTCTCATCGTGATCTGATTTTGTATTTTCGGCATCAGCTGAGGGTCAAAATCAGATGCGATAGAAAACGCTTGGATCGCATAACATTCAGCAAAAGGTGGGTGAATGCAGCGAGCCTGGTCGTGCGAAAGGGAGCAACGTTGGAGTCATCCTTCCCTCCTCTGCCGGCTCATGGCGTCTACGGTACGGGTCCTTAGGGACCCCACCCCTGGTAAGTAAAACTGTTCCCTTTTCCTTTGGTACCCAGGTACCTAGTTAGCAGTATGTTTGTGAGTCATTGTCCCCGTCATCTAGTTGTTAGTTCTCAAGATCTTCCCCATCCCCATTATTTTTGTACCTCAATCCGTATCCCAGTCCAAGTTTACTGAAGATCTTGAACATTCATATGTATAAAAATCATATCACCTACTTGTATTAACCCATACCGCGCCCGACCCCTAAATTCTTTTCACCCCTGTAGATTAGGATCCCTGCCCCACCTAGGGTAGGTCCGACTTGTTTCCGGTTCTTTCGCCCCGGAAAACAGTCGGCCTCCAATTTTATAGACGGGGGGATGGGAGGGCAACCAAACGGGGGATTTTTTCCTTGTTTTTATATATATTTCGGGGTTTTTCTCCCATTCCCATCACATTCATTGTAAATAAATCATACTTGTAAATAAAATCATTCACGAATCTCGGGATTTTAAGTAGGACTTCTTCATAGAGCAAATGTGGTATTGTGGTGATTGTAGCGCAAAAGGCGATGGATGAATGGATATTTATTGTATTGTTGAATGGGTCGGCGAATGTGGCTAGCTAGGTCTCCTTAGTTTATATAGAAAAGTATGACCGCTCCCTTCCCCTCCCCAAAAACTTCAAGGCCTTGTGCCTACTATGTAATAACATAGAAATAAAACAGACTAGAAGGTAAAATTTTTTGTCTGAGTTCTTTTTTCACCACGAAAAAAAGTAAGTTCTTTATTGTTAAAAAATTGTTAAAATTATTGTTATTGAATATTGTTATCATTGTTAAAGTTTTGTGACCCCCCTCAAACTATTGTTCTTTGTTTGTGAGGAGGGTCAAACGCGACTCGATTTTTTGTTGAACTTTTTTTAAAAAAACGACCGCCATTTTTATCAACATTCATCGTTCTACATTTATTCGTCTCGCCTGAATTTTTTGCAACACCATACGCGTTTCATCTCCCTCTGGTTGTGTTTTCACAACTATGGGGGAGCCCAACAACATGAAATCGCAATCACCGACCGACATATTCAAAACGCAACCCTCCCCAATGCCGGAAGAAGCTCCATTCGACCTCTCTTCATCGGCAAGTACGATACCACCGGCACAAAAACAAAAAGAAACGGCTGTCTCTTGGTCTTCACATTGCGTGAATAAAAAATCCCCTTGTGACTACGCAAGAGACAGGGTCGAAAAATATGAAAAATATTTCAAGGACGGGGAAATTCTCCCAATACCCGAATTGGTCGAGGCGGTCGAACCAAAGACCCTGTCCTTCGTAGTCACGGACATTAAGACCAAGAGACTAGCGGGGATTAAGAAGGAAACTTTTGAGGACCTTCTCAAAACAGCAAACATCCCAGGGAAGTACTTCTGCCGCAGAAGTTTCGCGACCTGGGATGTCTTATTACCCTCAGAGGAAGTAGCGAAAAGCCTCGCCGGTGGTAACATCACCACACGCTTCTTCCGGCTACAACCGGAATATCGAGGCAAAAGAAGAATACGAGTCACCGTATGCAATGTATCTATGCAATTGAGTGGTGACGTCCTCGCCGCCTATCTAAGTATATACGGCGGCGTGGAACAAGTCACACAAGTAACGTCAACACGGGGAACCGCGTACGGTGACTACGTATTCGTTATGTGCCTCGATAGGGGAGGGTTTAACAAAATTCCCCATAAAATACGATACCGCGAACAAACCATGACAGTCATAGTTGAGGGCAGGAAACCGCTATGTTGGTTTTGCAATAACATCGGCCACTTTTCAAAATCCTGCCCTCAAAAAACAACCAAAACAACTCCGGCCACAACAACAACAACAACAGAAACGACAACGAACAAAACGAACACAACGACAACTATAGCAGCAGCAGCGACAACAGCAATCGAAGTAAACAAACACGAAACCCCTAAAACTAAAACCGGGGACAGCCCCAACAAAGAAGAGGGCTGGACCCAAGTAGTGAAAGGGGGAAAAAAGAAAAAAACTCCCATCAAAGAACCAGCAAAACAAACCCCCATCAAAGAACCAGCAACAGCAACAGTTTCAAAAAAACCAAACATCACCACGACTGCTAAAATTGACTCTAGTAGTACTCCTACCACAAGCACAGCCAAACCATCATCATCATCGACATCTGCAAGATCATCATCATCATCGTCATTAACAAAAAAGAAAAACAAAGAAAATAACATTGAAAAAGAAGACGAAGCTATGGATTATTCAATTAACCTAAAACGGCGAAGGGATAGTGATGACTCGGTAGCTGGGGAGGGGGAGAAAAAACACATTAAGGGACCACACCAAGAAACACCAACACAGTCCCAAACACCCTCCCAACCTCAAGAAAAGGGCGAAAAAACTGAAAGACCAGCCCAAATTATTCCTCCCCCACAAAAACATCAAAATACCCCAGCACACCTCTCTGACTTCCCACTTTCCCCAAAATCACCTTCACTCTCACCAATCAGAACCCCTAAGCTCCTTACTCGGGCACAATCGGTGACCAGGGAGTCACCAACAGCAGCAGCATCACCATCATCAACAGAAGTCAAGCCAAGGTCACGGTCGGCTTCAAACGAAGTCCGACGTGCCTTCACCGCTTTTCATTTCTGCGAGGACATCCTCGAGCCCCAAAACATGGACCACATTTTAAAAAAAACTTTAAAACCCCTATCATCACTTAAAAAAATAGACGGCAAGGACATCACCAACCCGTATCTTTTTAAGAGTGCCGCAATGGTGACCACATTCGTCCGTTCGGCTGGACCCCGAACCAAAGAGCTTTGGCACTTTCTTGAGGGGGCCAGTCGAGCGGACGCAATGTTGGCGGATTTGCGCCACCAAAGTTTAAAAAAATTGCTTCCTTTTTGTTCGGGCAGGGTCCCGATTTTAGTTCACCCTACCTTCTATAGGTCCCTAAAATTGCGGTACCCCGTGGATGTCGGTGGAATTACCAGGGACGACCGAGTAAGTACTGAGCTCGGCACCGGATCCCTGCGTCAGGCCGTCGGCATCCTTACTCCCAAGGATTTCCGGCCCGTAGTCGACACTGAGTAAGGTAAGTGGGATTGATGGCTCTAAACCTTGCTACTTTGAATGTGAGGGGATTGAGGGATCCGGGCAAGTGTACGCGCTTGCTTGGTGAACTTAAAACTCTCGGCGTAGATGTTGCTGCAGTGCAGGAAACCCACTTCACTTGCGGTGCCGACTGTCGTGTGCTGGAAAGCGATTTTAACGTTTTCTCAGCATACGGCAGCCGTACCAGCGTTGGGGTTTCTTTGCTAGTTGGACGCAGCCTTGATGCTGATGTTGACGTTGTTTTTGCAGGTGACGGGGGCCGACTGGTTGTGGCCGATGTTGCCGTGAAAAGTTTCAAGTTTCGTCTGGTTGCGGTTTATGCGCCCAATATCGTTGTGGAGAGGGTTTCCTTTTTTCGTCGGTTGGCGCCGTTCCTGGACGATACGAAGCGGCTAGTTTTAATGGGTGATTGGAATGCGATCCTTGATCCCAAGATAGATAAGGTCGGGCGGGGAGCTAGGCGTGTGGGAAGGTGTGAAAGCAGCCTTGCCGGCCTCATGACTCGTCATGACCTCGTCGACAGGTTTCGTCTGGATCACCCAGGGCGGGAGATGTGGACGTGGCTAGATAGTTCGCCCTCTGCCAAAGTAGGCTCCTACTTGGACAGAGTGTTAGTGAGACGAGCTGACATTGATTTTGTTAGTTGTCCCACGTTCCACTTGATAGCGTGGACTGACCATAAACTTGTTAGAGTCAGTCTACGGTTAGCAAATAGGCCTAGTCTGGCCGGCTACTGGAAGTTCAATACCTCCTTACTGGAGATACGGGACTTCCGGGACCGGCTGGAATCCCTAATTCAGCGGGCGTTAGTGGGGGCGGTTACCGGGAATAGGTGGTGGGGATCTCTTAAACATAGGATTAGAGATTTCGCTACCAAGTACGGTCAACAGCTCAACCTAGATAGGACCGCGGAAGCGAAATCTATAGACGATAGACTTTCCCGGGCGGTGGCTGGGGGGGACTCCCTAAACGTAGAGCTAGCTAGGGGGGACCTTGAGCGCGAGAGTAGCGAGCGCTACAAGGGATACGTAGTTAGATCTAGGTTAAAGAGAGTTCTCAACGAAGCTGTGAAAACGAACGCGACTGCGCGTGAAGAAGAAGTGCGAAGGTTCCCCGATCGGTATATCGGTTCTGTCAAGGCCCCGGATGGGCGACTGCTGCGATCGGCTCGCGAGATTCGTGACGCCTTTCGGGCGCACTTTCGGGATCGCTTTGCCCGCTGTACTCATCTCCCGCTCCGGGAGTTTCGTAGCTATCTTGCCGACTTTCCCCGCCTTGGGGTGGCTGAAGCGGCTAGCTGCGAGGGTGTGGTTACTGAATGCGAAGTCCGTGACGCGTTGAAGCAGGTCGGCCTGAACAAGTCGCCGGGACTAGATGGTTTGCCCTACGAAGTGTACTTGAGGATGTCGCACATGTTTGTGCCTATTCTGACGGATATGTTCAACCATTGGTTCGCCCAGGGAGCCATCCCTGGTAGCGTTACCAAGGGCGTGATCACATTGCTGAAGAAAGGTGGCAGGCATGTTTGGGAGGGTTTAGACGATTACAGGCCCATAACTCTGCTTAACACAGAGTTAAAGATTTTGGCCCGGGTCTTAGCGAATCGTTTACAGCTTGTCATTAGCGATCTGATCGGCTCTGAGCAGACTTTTGCTGTGAAGGGAAGATCGATCCAGGACAACCTGCACTTGATTCGCGAGGTCCTAGAGGGTATAGAAGACGGCACCGAGGCCGCGCTGATCAGTTTAGATCAGTCCAAGGCCTTCGATAGGGTTGACCATCGGTTTTTGGCGACTGTTTTGGAGACTGCCGGATTCAAACCGGAGTTCCGCAGATGGATTAGCATGATGTACCACAACCCTCAGGCAGTGGTGCAGGTGAACGGAAGGCGTTCGACGGTGTTCGCGGTCGAGCGGTCGGTCCGGCAGGGCTGCCCGTTGTCTCCTCTTCTCTATGTCCTAGCTTTGGAGCCCCTGCTCCGTAGGCTTAGGGATAGGACGGCAAATCCGGCCCTGCGCGGTGTCCCTTTTGCTGGCCCTCTTACGGCAAGGGTTTCCGCGTTCGCCGATGATATCACAGTGTTTGTATCCCGCCGTCTGGATATAAAGGCTGTGAAGAAGGCGGTTAGCGAGTACGAGCGGATTGCAGGAGCCAAGGTCAATTTTGACAAAAGCGAAGGTTTGCGGCTCGGTGCTTGGAGGGGTAGCAATACTCTTCCGGGGCCGTTCCGCTGGAGTGACGGACCCGTCCGCATCCTCGGGGTGTGGTTCGGGCCCGGCCTCCAACTGGAGCGAAATTGGTCGGAAGTACAAGCCAAGGTGAATGCTCAGGTGGGAATCTGGCTTTCAAGGAGGTTGTCCTTAAAGGGCAGGGCGGAGGCGTGCGCCGTGTACGTCTTCCCCTTGATCCTTTACCGATTGGCTGTACTTCCTCTGCCTAAGGTAAATCGGTTGGCGCTGCAACGATCCCTTTCCAGATTGCTCTGGGGAGGTGCAAGGCCGATGGTCCGTAGGCAGGTCTGTATCCAACGTGCACGCAACGGGGGTCTAGGTATGCCTGATCTGGAGAGCCACTGGCTTGCTGAAAGACTTGCATACCTGGGCAGAGCTTTGACGGGGGACTCAGTGTGGAGACTGAAGGCGAGTCGGACTTTTCCTCGCCTAAAGTCAGACCCAAAGGCTGAAGGTCGACGTAGGCCTTTGGGCGAAACACTGTTTGTCCGCGAGTGCCGAACGGCCCTTCGTAACCTTCTTGGGTCCAGTGACCTTTCACGGCCTCGAAAAGAACTATATCGGGAGCTAGTGGTGGGTTCCGCTTCTGATCCTCTCAGCGAGCGGCACGGCTGGACGACGGAGGAGATTCGCTCTCATTGGAATTGGGCGCCAGGATCGAGCTTCTTGAACAACTCCGAGTTCTCGCTCACCTGGCGACTTGTGCGAAATGCGTTACCCCTTGTCGGCTTGAACTACAAAGCGGGCCTGGCAGACATGCCCGATTGCGCTCGCTGCGGCAGTGGCTTGGAAGAAACGGCTGAGCACGCCTTCTACTACTGCGAGCGAGTTCGCCCGTTTTGGGATCACGTCGGCGAGTGGACGGCTCGCATCGAACCCAAACAGCTCGTGCTGCTCGACGTTGGTTACGTCGTGGACAACGTTCTTCCTCCGTATCAGGGTGAGAAGCGTGTGGTGTTTCTCGCGATCCTAGCTGTAGCTAGAATGGTGATTTGGACGACGCGAAACAAGGGATTGTATGACGATGCAAACTTTTCTCATCGTGATCTGATTTTGTATTTTCGGCATCAGCTGAGGGTCAAAATCAGATGCGATAGAAAACGCTTGGATCGCATAACATTCAGCAAAAGGTGGGTGAATGCAGCGAGCCTGGTCGTGCGAAAGGGAGCAACGTTGGAGTCATCCTTCCCTCCTCTGCCGGCTCATGGCGTCTACGGTACGGGTCCTTAGGGACCCCACCCCTGGTGAGTAAAACTGTTCCCTTTTTCTTTTGGTACCCAGGTACCTAGTTAGCAGTATGTTTGTGAGTCATTGTCCCCGTCATCTAGTTGTTAGTTCTCAAGATCTTCCCCATCCCCATTATTTTTGTACCTCAATCCGTATCCCAGTCCACGTTTACTGAAGATCTTGAACAGTCATATGTATAAAAATCATATCACCTACTTGTATTAACCCATACCGCGCCCGACCCCTAAATTCTTTTCACCCCTGTAGATGAGGATCCCTGCCCCACCTAGGGTAGGTCCGACTTGTTTCCGGTTCTTTCGCCCCGGAAAACAGTCGGCCTCCAATTTTATAGACGGGGGGATGGGAGGGCAACCAAACGGGGGATTTTTCCTTGTTTTTATATATATTTCGGGGTTTTTCTCCCATTCCCATCACATTCATTGTAAATAAATCATAAAATCATTCATGAATCTCGGGATTTTAAGTAGGACTTCTTCATAGAGCAAATGTGGTATTTTGGTGATTGTAGCGCAAAAGGCGATGGATGAATGGATATTTATTGTATTGTTGAATGGGTCGGCGAATGTGGCTAGCTAGGTCTCCTTAGTTTATATAGAAAAGTATGACCGCTCCCTTCCCCTCCCCAAAAACTTCAAGGCCTTGTGCCTTCTGTGTACACTACACAGAAATAAAACAGACTAGAAGGTGAAGAGCAGCTTCTTATAGGATATTATTAGAACATTGGAGACTGTAGATCCATTACTATCTTTGGACTATATCTTTATTCTGTATTTACTAATCCTTTGTTCTTGTCTACTAATAGTCTCTCTATTGTATATACTTTTTTTCCTGAGAATATATCTCTATTTCCTCTCATATCGTGGTTTGTCCTTTATTTAATATTACAAGCATTCACTAATGCTATGTTCTTGTCTACTAATAGTCTCTCTATTGTATATACTTTTTCCTGGGAATATATCTCTATTTCCTCTCATATCGTGGTTTGTCCTTTATTTAATATTACAAGCGTTCACTAATGCTATATTCTTGTCTACTAATAGTCTCTCTATTGTATATACTTTTTCCTGGGAATATATCTCTATTTCCTCTCATATCGTGGTTTGTCCTTTATTTAATATTACAAGCGTTCACCAACCAGAACGAAACACTAATTCAGTTTCGGTCTTAATTTCCAGATGAGGCCTATACATCGACAAGAAATGTGTGAGAAATCTAAAATCTAAGCGAGGCTTAAAATTTTTGACTGAGTCACGTATAATCGAGTATGTATGTGTATGTATTTGTGTGCATATGTGTGTGTATGTATGTGTAAGAATATGTTCTTATTATGATTAATTATGACTTATGATTCTTGATTTGGCATTTAATCTTCTAAAAATCTCGATATTGCTTTCCGAATATCGATTTAAAAAAGTACATTTGCTATGTCTCCATCCGATTAATTATTTCTTTACCGTCCAAGTATTTATGATTTACAATCGACAATGATATTTACAACTGACATTGAACGGATAGGATCATCTTTTTTGCATGACCTACTGCTGTAGAACATGGCACAATTTTGTAGAAAGTTCGTCTTCTACAATAATCACTCAAAAATGTTATTTTACTCCAAAAACATTTGTTTCCAAAAAGGATATTTCTAAAGAATTAGATAATATCAAGATGATTATTTAGTAATCGGGTATCGATGATTTTAGAACATTAAATGGAAGAAACCAGGCTTTATACACTGATTTAAAACCTGCTATATGTCTGCACTACATGGACGCTAACAAAACGGCTGGAGAAGAAGCTAGATGGCAATTACACAAGAATGCTGCGTGCAATCCTGAACAATTCCTGGCAGCAACACCCCACAAGACACCAACTGTACGGCCACCTGCCCCCTATCACGAAAACTATTCAAGTTAGACGAACCAGACATGCAGGACACTGCTGGAGAAGCAGATATGAACTCATAAGAGATGTACTCTTATGGATCCCTACACATGGCCGCGCAAAAGCAGGACGACCAGCACGAACGTACATTCAGCAGCTATGTGAGGATACGGGATGTTGTCTTGAAGACCTACCTAGGGCGATGAACGATAGGGAGGATTGGCGAGAGAGGGTCAGGGATATCCGTGCTACCAGCGTGATATGATGATGATGATGACATACAGTTCATTTGGCAGTGTCACTTTACACAGTTAATATTTAGTGAGACTTCTGTTAGCTTGAATAGTTACTTTAGTGCCCCATGGAAAGAATTTGTAGAAATATCTTGACATCTTCACTGGCATGAGATGTCATTCCATTTTGTTGCCCAATTCAAGACTTTTCTCTTGAGTTCTATCCACATTTGCCTAATGATATTCGAGTCAGGGTTCTGAGGTAGAAAATTCTCTCAGCAGATCCAAGTTAGTCTGGTACCAGCTGGCAACACAAATACTTATTTTCATACCAGCACTTTTATATCACTTCATAACGCCTATTCGTAAAGTCTGATAACATTCTCTTCTCTCTAAACATAATATAAAATCTGGGTTTACACGAAGAATGAATTTTTAAAGATAGATAGATAGATAGATATGAACAGTATGAAATAGACTGCAATATATAACTATATATATATATATATATATAATTGATATGTCATCAATCTAAATACTAAAAGCATTATTTGTAGCTCTGACTGTAGAGATTATAAGTTAGCGACCATAGTCGAGGGTGACCCGAAGGCTCCCTTTTCGATAGCTACTACACCAAGGTGTAGGGGAGGGCGCTACTCCATTCCCTGGATTGCTCCACTTTACCCTTGAACCGTACCTTATAATGCTGAGTGTTAAGCAAGGTGGTATCAAGTTCCATTTTTAAAGTCTTTGGTATGACTCGACCTGGGATTGAACCCAGGTCTCCCGGGCCATTGGCGAACACTCTAACCGCTGGGCCAATGTCCACAGATACTGTATATACACTTCTATATTTTCTTTAAAGTTTTAATTTTTGTAATTGCCAGAAAGTTGCAAGAATTAAGCGTAAGAGACAAAATTACTTTTTCGTTCTTAAAAGACATTTTAAACTGTTTTTAATATGAATCATCTTGACCCAAAATTAACCTCGGCTGATATCTGCAGACGTAATTTTTTTAAAATTTGTTATTTAGAATCTATCCGAAATAAATCAACTATTACAAAAATATAGAATTCCTCGAAAATTAATTTAATCGTCAATTAACAAAGTTTTGCAAATATTGCTTACTTTTTACTCATCAAAAGAAATGGACACGCTGAGCCGAATTTAAATTCTAGATGATGCTGATTGAATTTCACGTTTATGCACTTAAGAAAGGCATGAATCGATCTGTTCTCCCTATCCGCAAACAATAGCCTAATAAGACAGGCTAGATTCGTTAGCTTTTGTAAGGCAACTAGTCAACGGGGAAGGAAAACTACATTCAAACCAGCTTTAAAATAACCTATTGGCCCTCGACCCAGCCGTACATCTGGTCGAAGATATCAAGGTATCACCTTGACCTGTGGACGGGTTGAATTCGGTGTAATTGCGACGCCCACAGGAAGCAGGTGAGTGTCAAACAATTATATAACCAGGTGCCACAGACGGCTTCAGTTAGTTGGAGTTCGAGTTGCAGTTTGAGGCAGTGAGAACCAGCTCCAAACAGAGGGCTTGGGCACTCAGGACCCCAGATGAGCAGCCCAGCAGAATGAGGAAGAAGTGCTGCTATAGTCAGAGGAACTTGGGGTCAATATGTTGCAGTCTGTTCCGTCTCCAACTCAGCTCTCACACACAACCCTTTCGCAACCCTTTCGAGAATAAAGTGTGAGAGGTATATTTTTCTAAAGAAGTGTGTTCGTTCATCATTATTGTTGATTATGTTTCCACATATATATGTATACGTATAGCTATATCACGGCTATACAACATTAATAGGCTTTAAAAGGTAACCTTGGGCCATGTCCAGAAGAAAATTTTGTCAGGTTTCCTTAGCCATTGAAATTGACGAAATTCATAGTACACTTAAATGGATGAAAAATATGACACAAACTGATATAATAAAAATATGCTTTGAACATTAAAACACCGTTTTAGGAAAACAATAGAAGTTTTAGCAGTAATTTTTGTTGTTGTTGCTGTTTGGTGACGTTACTATTATTGAGGAAGGTGCGGGAAATACAAGACCTTACTAATATCAATCCTCTGTATTTTTTCTTACTACCTGTTGTCTCTTCGCAGGTGCAGATTTATCGTCTCCCTGGCTTCCAAACAAGACAAATATACAAGTTTCTCTACGTCAATATTTTTTGAGAATGATAAGATTCGTAGTTTCCATCATCCAGGAAAGAGATTTAGAGAAAGAGAGAAGGAACTTACAAAACTTCCAGTGGGGAAAAGGATAACTTCTTTACTTCTCAAGTTCAAACGGTAAAAATTCTGTCTAAGACCCTTAGACCAGAAATTACTTGATTCATTGCGCAGGTCAAATCTTTACTCTGCCCATTTGAACCTACTCTTCCATCCATCTGGGACGGGTCCGGTTTTTATATCCATTGCCGGTGTGCAGAATTCTCTAGAATCTTGACAATTTCTCAGTATTTGAAAAACAGGAAATACATGGTCTTTTCCTGTTTCTTTGATCCGTGGGTAATCTCATGCTTACTGAGGGTCACGTGGGTCGTTTCGTTCAAACCAGCTTCAATATGACTTGACCCTGATACATTACATCAATCCCATCTCCGATTTGTGCGGGGTCAAATTACAAAGGGATTCAATTTGGATGCCACTAGAACACAACAGAGCTAACCAGAAAGAATTATTACAAAAAAAAATTATCTTTCACAATAAGGCACTGCCAATATATATATATATATATATATATATATATATATATATATATATATATTCCTTGAACTAAAATCTATGTTTGGTTGTTTAAAGGTATATCAATCTTCTTGGGTTATTTAATGCAAAATCCATCCAAGAAGAGCACTATTTAACCCATAACTGGGGGGATAACGGGGCCCATACATTTCCAAAGAATATTTGTCTGAAAGTGAACGTAATAGCGCAACTGGAGTTCGAACTCGCTTACAATTATTCCATAGGACGGCGTTTTAACTATTACACTACGAAGACGGCTCCCCAAAAATCTATGTAATGGCTCTATTACGAAACAGTTCTTGTCATTCACGAATAGATATATATTCTAATAAACGAAGGGCCCGAGTGTCAATTTGTCAAATTAAACAAAAATTAAAGATGATGGCTATTCGAATATATTGACAAAATTACCGTGGAGCAGATTGTCAGTCAGAGCAGTCATTTTTGTAGAAAATGAGGAAAAGACATAAAGTCAGATGGAAAAATATCAAGAGGGGATACTGGATTGAATGTCCGAATAGTAATATTGGCCGTCAAAGAAGACAGAATTAATGCAAAATCATTATCGCTACTTGTGATCTTAACTGGAGGTCTTTCACTGGAGTCTAAGTGATAGCAAGTCTCATCATCTGTCGTGTATAGACATGGATTTTTAAAGCCAGAAGCCATGATATGGCGTTTACCAATTTGGTATTTCTTTTGAGTATTGCTCAAAGCGATTCCAAGAGTATGTTTGTCTTTGGGCTTTTTTCAAGTTCTAATTCTTTTTTCATGTCATTATCCCTTCTGCATCTCAGTCCTATTCTTTCAGTTTCTTGTATTAGACTCCAAATTAAAAAAAAATGCATCCGGTAATTGATTTGTCTGTGTGCCATCTCTATCTATCAACTTGTAGGTTGAATTTTCTTTCGTTATTTCGGAATGTCTTGTTTGGTTGTATTTCTTGACCCTATCCCAGTATCTTTTGAGTCTCCATTCATTCGCTAATATTTTAATATTTTTTTTTAGTTTTGCTGCCAAACCTGTCTACTTTTATCGTTTTGCGATCTTTTCATTTCCTTGGGTTCCAGTGTGTTTAATCTTCTTTAGCAGTTGTTATCGGAGTTTCTTTATATGTCCTGCTATCCTCATTTTTCACTAAGGTTTTGTATTTCTGTTTGACTTCCTGTTGGAGATGAATATTTTATCACTAACTTCTTTTACTCCTAAATAGATCAACTAGTTCGTTTCAGTGGTGCTGTCCGTAGGGATATATTTTTATAATCTATTTACTTTTTTAGTCTGTACTTTGACTTTTTTTCCAGTCTTGATTCATAAGGAATGTTAATTTAGCCTTCGAAGAACACAAGGATTTCTTCATTTTCTTAGATTTCTTGTATTAATATTGATGTTGTGATGCTGGGATCTGTGATTGATTTTTAACATTTACTGTCATGTTTAAGGGGTTCTCTTTTAGTATATTCTTCATTATATACCTCGTTACTTAAGCTTTGGATGTACTTGTGATGTAATGGTTATCAACATTGCAAATGGACTGAGCGATCCGAGTTCAAATCCTGGACGAGGCGGTTGGCATTTCTAATTGTGCTAATACCCATTGAAAAGCATGAATACTATTATTCTCCTTCCCTATATTGATAAATAGTTGAGCAGACTGGGTTCTTTAGCCTTGGTATGGCAATTGGTCTAAGAGAAGGGAAAACTCCGTATTCATACCTATTGAACTCCAGTTAAAAATGGACCAAGTGTCGCATTCTGTTCACACGGAGGGGTTGGTAAATATATACCTGTCCACGTGTTTCTTGTATTTTAAGGTCATAAAAATTAACCATTCTTTAAAATGAATCTCATTTAGTCATCAAGTCTAAAACTTGTATAAAAATTTAGTGGATTCTGTCCAGCTCAGCATCATTCGTTTTCTGTATCCTCTTTACGTCGAATTACTTTTAAAATGACTGGAGATCATACTTTTGTTGTCTTCTCTTGGCGATTTTCCCCTATGGTGTCTCTCAGATGCATTTCTCGTTTGGTACTAGTTGGTGAACCTGAAATAAGAACTGCCAACATTCGTAGGAAGCCGACGAAATCACCCAAGTTGGCTATCAAGGGAGCACCTGCTGATCACGACACCCACACCTGTTGTATTGGAATTGGATTTGTCATTTTTTATGGGTAGTATGCTGTGGCTATATCATACCCAGCGGTTAATTATTATCTCTGCTCTCGTCACAGATGGGAATACAAAAAGGAGAACGTCCCACAAAAAAACCACTCCAGTTTTAGACTCACTAAGTTTCCATTGGTCCCTTTTTGAAAATTGTTGGGGTTTAATTCAATTCGTTATTTAAGCAGCTACTTTGTGCTCTGTTTGGATTATGACTGATATTTATCTAAAATTATTTAAACATGAGACATTTTGGTGTATTCCAAAATGCCCAATTTTTGCTCACCGTTTGAGAGATATATCCCCAACCCCTATCTTAACTATTCTTATAAACTGCCTTTTTGTCAACGGATTTTTGCAAAAACGTTTCAATCATGTCACTTGTGGTAGGAGAAAGTGCTGCAACAAAAATTTATTACTATTCAGTTTGTTTTATTGTAACATATTGACCAGCCATCAATCGAGAAACAGGTGCATCCGTTCGAAGATATCAGGGTATAACCTTGACTGTGGTCGGTTTGAATTGGGAGCAGATGCGACGCTCACAGGAAGCAGGTGGATGTCAAACAATGATACAACCCGGTGCGACAGGAAGTTCAGAGAGTTGGAGTCAGTTAGTTGGAGATAAGATGCTGTAGAGAGAACCAGCACTCAGCAGAGGTCTATGAGCCCTCAGGACCCCCGATTGAGCAGCCCAGCAGAACGACAAATAAGTGCTGCTAAAAACAAAGGAACTGGGGGTCAACATGTTGCAGTTTGTTCAGTCTCCAACTCACCTCTTACACATAATCCTTTCGTAACCCTTTCGCAACCATTTTGAACAAAGTGTGAGAGGTATATTTTTCTAAAGAAGTGTGTTCGTTCGTCATTATTGTTGATTTTGCTTCCGCATGTGTATGTGTATAGTTGTATATGGTTGTGACTATGCAATTGTTAATTATCAACATTTTCTTAACACTTTCTTTTAAAGAAAACATAATTACTTTTATAGCAGACCTTACGAGTTTTTCACGCCAGCACAAGCTGATAATTTGTCACTGGAATTTAAATGAGAGGAAGCTTTCTCAAGTCTCTCGGACTTTTCACAGAATTCTACCCAATCTGAATGTTGCTGTAGTCTTGGTGCTTTCTATTTGTCCTCTTATTTTCAAGTCTTCCAGTCTCTTTACTTATCCAGTAGAAATTGTTCCATGTACACCAAATACAATTGGTATTACAGTCACTTTCATGTTCCATAGATTTTTAGTTCTCTAGCAAAATCTAGATATTTATCTCTCTTTTCACTTTCTTTTAATTTCACTGTGGACAGCAAAATCTGTGATTGGGCTGATTCTATTTTTCTTAACTATCACTTGGTCTGGTGGTCTGGCCGAGATTAGGTGATCGTCTCGTATCCCAAAATCCACGAGAAGTCTGTGCATTTCTTTCCCCAGGACGGTTTCAGGATTGAGCATATACTACTTCTTCGTATGGTCAGATTAAAACTTCGATCACAATTTCCAGTGGATCACCTTCCTCACCCAGTTGTATCGTGTTTTATACTCTTTCGGTGTTGATTTGCTTCATTCGCATATTATATAATTGATCGCTTTGTTTCTATCAACATATAACCTATATTTCCTATTTTGTAGTGTCTTGTTTATTTTCGTATTGATATAGTTGGGATTTATGGCGTTGTTTTGTGATTTAGTTTCTCTCTTAAGGTTTCCCTTTCATATCCGCATCAACGTTTTCTCGTGTGAGATGTTGCTTGTTTGTTGCTTGAAATATCCATAGAGTTGTTTTTCCCCATTTCTGTTTTCTGGTTATTTTTTCTCTGTTGATCCTTGTATTTTCTGTATTGTTTCTAGTTGCTGCAATAAGTCTTCTTCTGAGCTTTTTTTTTTATGTAGTCTTCAAGTCGATGCATCTTCAATATTTACTTGACGCCATATTTTTTTTATAAATCATTCATTGGTTATTTGAGATCATATGAGCGCTTGCATAAAAAAAAAAGACTGCCATCAGCATTAAATTACCCAATAAGAGTTGACATGCCTTAAAATCAACCACTGAAGCTTAAAAAAGCTTAAGATAGATCAATCAAAAATGTTCAACAAGTTGAATCAAACTTTAGTATATCGAATGAAATAGATTAATTTGAAATTATTTCGGGCTAAAATACAGTGAAGCATTTTATAGATTAGAGGGAAGGATAGTTGTTAATAATAATAATAATAATAATCACATAATAAGCGAATGCAGCAAATTGGCACAGAAGGAGTACAAGGCTAGACACGTCTGGGGGAGCAAGGTGATCCACTGGGAGGTGTGCAAGAAATTTAAATTTGACCATGCCAACAAATGGTATATGCACAACCCAGCACCCGTCCTAGAAAATGACACACACAAAGTCCTATGGGACTTTGACATAGAAACGGATCACCGAATCTCGGCCAGAAGATCAGACCTTATAATAATCAACAAAAAAAAAAAAAAATGAAAACCTGCACAATTGTCGACTTAGCTGTCCCGGCTGACCACTGAATAAAACTGAAAGAATGTGAAAAGAGACATAAGTACCTCGACCTTGCTAGAGAATTGAAAAAAAATTATGGAACATGAAGGTGACATTTATACCAATAGTGATTGGTGCTTTTGGCACGGTAACTAAAGGATTATTAAAAGGCCTGGTAGATTTGGAAGTTGACGGCCGAGTGAAGACCATCCAAACAACAACATTATTGAAAACGGCCGGAATACTGAGAAGAGTCCTGGAGACCTGAGGAGACTTGATGTCTCTCCATCTCCAGTGAAAGACCATCAGCTTACGCTGATGTGAAAACCTCGAATAATAATCACTTTTTTACTAAGGGAGTGTTCAGCGGAGGTTCGTTTTTATTCTTCAATCAACCTAATGCCCCCGTTTTCGCGAGACCAAAATCCTAAGTACCCCCTTTCCAATTCTACATTTATATTTTATTTTTTTCTAAAACAAAACCACCAATATTATATCATTTCTACTGGAACAAAGCACAGACAATGTAAAAGTTTTTGTAAAAAAAAAAAAACAGCACAAAAAATAATGAAATTGATACAGTGTAACTCGGATATGAGGGAGTTGTCGGGGCCGGAGAAGAACTATCTTATATCCGGTTTTCTCTTATATCCGGGTTTGGTCTATTTTATATACATTAACAAAGGCTATAATTTTGGACCAGAGAAAATCACTCTTATATTCGGGTTTCTCTTATATCCAGGTATCTTATATTCGGGTTACACTGTACCATATATAGGACGCGATCAAGGTGTATTGGATATCGACGTTGGAAATAGATACGGCAACCCAAGGGCAAATCCCGCACGTGGCTGTTTGCGTTTCACATTGAGCTAATACCCCTGAGAAAGTCATGCATCTAACTATTTTTCCTCCAGTTGTAATATAATAGCCGAGGGATTTCGGTTCATGCCTTTGAGTTTAGTTTGGCTGAGAAACTTTCGGCTCAGCACATAGGTTAGTTGGGTGCAACATTGAGGCAGGTGTTAACGAGGGCGCGCACGGGCGGATGGAGGTGTCTCTCAGATGTCACAATACTCTGAGACAACACGGGTGACGGAGTGCGAGTGACGTCACGCACCGGAAGCGCGCAGAGGTCTGTGGAGAATTGAAGAAAGTTAGAGAGTTGAGATTAGACACTGGACGAAGACGGTCGACTTTTGGAGCTCGCAGACGCGAGGCGAACTTGCGCCCTATGGGGGCCGCTCGAGATGAGGGCCAAATGAATAAGACAGCATAGAAGATTGTGTCTCTCCTCCTTCCGTCGAAACCTTTAACTCAAAGTTAATAAAAAGGTTTCGTACCTGAACAAGAAGTCGTTACGTGTTTTCGAATTTTAAGATTCCTTTGTTCTATCATTATGAACATAATATGTCCATTTCGCACATAGCGTTAATTGTGAATATAGTACACAGTTACGTGTAAATAGTAGGGCAGACTGAGCTCTCTTCCTTCGCTATGGGAACCGATCTAGAAGAAGGAAAACTCTGAATCCAAACCAGTTGAACTCCACATTTAAAATTGACCTTGTGTTGTCTCATGCGGAAGTGTTGGTAAAAATATATGAATATTCAGACAAAATGGATATTATTTGGTATTATTTATTTCCAAACTCTACTGCATTAAAACCAAAAATTAAATTGCAACCCAAATCCACCCAGTAATAAAAGTGAATTAAAATAAATATAGTTATTTACAAAGTCGTTCGTTTAATTGTCGTACGTTGCCGATAGAGTGGGGTTCAATCCCAGGCCGAGTCACACTAGAGACTAAAAAATGGTACTTGATGTCTCCTTGCTTCACGCCCAGAATTATCAGGTAAGGAGCAAGGGTAAAGTGGGCAATCCAGGGAAAGGGGAAGTACCCTCCCCTACACTGCGGTTTTAAAACCATTGAAAAAGGGGCCTTCAGGTCACCCTCGACAACGGTAGACCAACTTATATATATGTATATATATACATATATATATATGAGGTAAGAAGAATTCTTTTTTCCTAAATATTATGAATTCATATATTTTGACCCTGTTAAAATACTTTTGAGCAGTATTTTTCTGAAGAGTAATATTCATAATAACTTTGGAAAATGCAAGTCACAAGTATCCAAATTAATTTGTTAATTTGACAACTATTTCATACAGCACAATTGTGTCCGTTTTTCTGTTACCCTGATCGATTCTGTAAAAAAGATTTTAGAACCACGAACAAGACTACATTTTCTTCAAAATAAACAATTTATTCTAAAAAATAAGTTTAACTATCAAACTCTACAAAACCTTTTATTTACGCTATTTCCGTGAGAATGACGTCATGCAGCTGATATATATATATATATATATATACATATATATATATATATATATATATATATATATATATATATATATAAAATTAATATATATAATATTTATATATTTACGTGGTGCCTTCAATAAGATTCCAGACTTTTTTGTACAGGCATTTAAAATTGTCGTAGACTCTTGAAGATTCACTATGTTATTACTATACATCTGATGAGATGACAGACCAATTTTTAGGATTTCAGGTTCAAATCAACAGCTACAGCAGCAATTGGAATACACCCTACTAAAGCCTGATTGTCACAGCTGGGGAATTTCAAAAATGCAATCTGGATGTCAGGACACTTTAGAAGAATGATATGCAATAAAATTCAGTTTTAAACTTGGGAAAACTGCCAGAGAAACGTATGGAATGCTTCAGACTGCTTTTGGACCCACTTGCATTAATCAAGTATCAGTTTTTGAGTGGTATAAGAGATTCAAGAAGGGCACGGAGTCTGTGAGGGATGATGAGAGATGTGGGAGGAGTAAGGAAGTCAGAACACCAGAGTTGATTGACCAAAGGGTTAGGGTTAGGGTTACTATGTTGAGGTTTTAAGGGAGTTCAGCAAAAGATTCCTTGGGAAGAGGCCAGCACTCTTCAATTCGGGTCAGTGGCATTTCCACCGGAACAACGCACCAGCCCACAACTCCATCCTTGTCACAGACTATTTGACCAAGATATGCATCAAGACAGTGCCTCAGCCTCCCTATTGTCCAGACCTTGCTCCCTGTGACTTTTGGTTATTCCCTAAGCTTACAGGCTGTCGTCGTTATGAGACAATTGAAGTGATGAAAGAGGCTTTGACTAAAGTTAATTAACACGCTCACACAAGAGAACTTCCATGGGACCTTCCTGACGTTTTTGAAACGATACAACAAGTGCATTGCAGCCGGTGGAGATTACTCCGAAGGGGACTAGAGTTTCATGTGTGTACTATCAATAAAAGTGCCCATACGAAAATAGTCTGGAAACTTATTTAATGATCTTCGTAATTCTATGGAATTTTGACTGTGACCCTTGTGTTTAATGGAGTTTTTTTACAAAACAACAATCTTCAGTCATTTAACAAATTTGGATTCATTTCATTGTGTTGACTGCCTGACGATTGTTGCTTTGTAAAAAACTCCATGAAACCCAGGGGTCACAGTCTTAATTCCATAGAATTATATATATATATATATATATACATAACATATATTTATTTATTTATTATTATTATTATTATTATATAATAGCTCTGTCCTAGATATTGAGCACTCTCTATATTATATTGCACTTGGTTCGACACAAACCCACAAACTGATATAGTGACAACCAACACTGTTATTATCTATCTATCTATCTATATATATATATATACTAACGTAAAGTTGTAACACCCTAAATGACGATGATAATTTTTAAACGAGGTACAGTATTATAGTAGATATTCTGCTAAAATTTTTGGAGATTTCGAGCATCTTTTAATGTCAAACAAATTATGCGCCCTAGATATATATGTGAGAGTTCAAGCCTGCATTAAAACTGAAAGAGCATGTACAGAATATTAATATATATGGGGTCTGAGAATTTATTTTAGACCTGTGCCTTTATTTATCTGCATTTGCTTAATTGTGGCACAAGGCCAATTGTTGGGGGCGCTCAGACTAAATCCCTCGTAATGATTTGTTCGTCTTGCTTTGAAACCCATACACCACACGAGTCTCCCGTACCTTTTAATACAGAGCATGATAAAATTCCGTTCTTTTACAATGTTTCTGCTTTTAACTCTTAAAGCGATTAGAAGCAAATTGTTTCTTTCTTCAAATACGAATGAACAGTTGTGTATAAAAAAATGCATTGTATTTTATATCAAAGTAAATATTACATTTATACGACAACCACTGACAATCGGACTTAAAATGAACAATTTATGAGACAAGCTTAGATATCACTCTGCCTTGAAGGATGTTAGCTTATTATCAGAATAAATTGTCTCCAAGCTGACAATGAAAAAAGATGTGAATAAAGAAAGTATTAATTTTGTAAAAGCAAATTGTTCTTACTCGCCGTGCTTCTCACTCACTTCACTCACCTCTTCACCAGGAAAAATACCGACAACTGACAAAAGTATTTCGAATTTAATGACTTTGACGAAACAACTTTAGTCAATGTCCTTAAATTGGTAAATACGTAAGTAATTATGTATTTACAGTACTTTTTATTCGAAAGTTGTTTCGTCCCAAAATAGCATTTTGATCTCATAATATGGACGAATTTCGGGCAATCACGTACATCGATTCTTTCAATTGCCTACAACTTCTTAAAAAGTATTGAAAAAATGCCAAGCTTTGAAGCCTTCACCAATATAATATTAAAATACTTGTTACATTGTTGGGGATGCCTTATTGCTTCTTGATCCTAGAGACGACCTGAAAGTCATTCTCCGCCATGCTGGCTGGGGTTGCTGAATACTCCGACTGCACCTCAGCAGAGGGGGTAACACCCTTTATAACGAGGCTTCTTGTTAGCAGTTAGTGGAGACCCATAATGCTTCAGCTTACTGAGTAGTCGTTGACTGGACAAACAAGTGGTCAAGTGACTTTCAACACAGCACTTTGGACTTTCGTAGACGAGGCGGGCTGTCGGGGAAGCCCGATCCAATCAATCAGCAGGTCATGCCAAACTTTAGCATTTATATGCTTGTCATATTCTTCAAATTGCTCTTGTGGCAAACAAGTACTCAATAATTTTTTGTCTTAGAGGTCCTGGAAGGACTAAGAGTTGATTACGCTGAAATATCAATAGTTAATATCATTTAACTGTGAGCAAACAAATAATTTATATCAAAGAGATGTATTAGTTTTAGTAATACTTGAAACCGTTTAACTATGTGCAAACAAATGATTAATATGAAATTAGATAGGCATACTCAATAAGTAGAATTATTAATATTAAATAGCAATACTTGAAACTATTTAACTGTGTGCAAATAAATAGTTATTATTAAATAGAATAATAATGTTAATTAATGTTAGTAAGTTGTTGTCCTGAAGACCTACCTAGGGCGATGAACGATAGGGAGGAGTGGCGAGAGAGGGTCAGGGATATCCATGCTGCCAGCACGATATGATGATGATGATGAAAGTAACCTACAACCTATTCACTTAAAAATCATTATATATATATATATATATATATATATGTGTGTGTGTGTGTGTGTGTGTGTGTGTATATATGCTCCTTTTGCCACTTTGGTTTAGTTGCTTGCCCAGGTCTGCATTTTACACGAAATCCTCTCGTGAAACCAACAACATCTTTTTGAAAGGACTGAAACGGCAAGATTAATATCTAAAATAGCGGGGTGACTATAGAACATTCCCTTCTTAATCCGGTTGGAAACATTTCGTCTCACTCACACACACACACATATATATATATATATATATATATATATATGGGTGAAATTATCTAAGATATGATATCACGAAAATTTCAGGTAGAAGATATTCGAGGTGCTTTCAATAAGTTTCCAAACTTTTTTGTACAGGCATTTAAGATTGTCGTAGACTCTTGAAAATTATTGCTATACAGCTTATGAGATGACTGACCAATTTTTATGATTTCAGGTTCTAAGGAACAGCTCCAGCAGGAATTGGAATACACCCTACTAAAGCCTGATTGTCACAGCTGGGGAATTTCAAAAACGCAATCTGGACGTGGGGACACTTTAGAAGAATGATATGCAATAAGATTCTGTTTTAAACTTGGAAAAACCGCCGGAGAAACGTATGGAATGCTTCAGACTGCTTTTGGAGCATCTTCCATTAATCGAGCATCAGTTTTTGAGTGGCATAAGAGATTCAAGGAAGGCAGGAAGTCAGTGAGGGATGAAGAGAGGTGTGGGAGGAGTAAGGAAGTCAGAACATCAGAGTTGATTGCCCAAATAAAGAATTTCATTAATAAGGACAGTCGTGTGTCTATAGAGACAATAAGTGCACAGTTTGATGTCAGTGTGGGAACTGTACACACAATTATTCTCGAGGAAGTGAAGATGCGGAAGATTTGCGCGAAGTTTGTCCCAAGCGTGGTCAGAGAAGATCAGAAAGAAGGACGTTGTCATGTCAGCAGGGAGATGGTCGAGCTGATCAATTCAGATACCGCAGTTCTTGATGCTCTGGTTACCAGCGTTCTAAAGCGTTATTTTAAATTCATAATTTCCACCCTGAAGATGATCTAAAATTACATCAACCTGAAATTTTCTAATTTCATATCTTAAATAATTTCATTTATTCTCGTCGAAACACGTCGATGGACTATCACAAATATCTATTAATAAATCCCACACATTTATAAGAATTTTTCTTTCTGTTTTCTTCTTTTTATAACATATATATATATATATATATATATATATTAGTTGTCTAAATTTCTGAGACGAAGCTTCATGATTTTTATCATTAACGGTTTTCGGATTATTGTTTTCATCTTTCTTGTTGATTGTACAACGTTTCGGCCAATATATCCTCCGGCCTTCTTCAGGTTTTTGCCGAACTCGGGAACCTTCCCGGAACTTTGAGCTATGTCCTTTATATAGTTCGAAGTTCCGTGAAGGTTCCCGAGTTCGGCAAAAACACCTGAAGAAGGCCTAATGACATATCGGCCAAAACGTTGTGAAAATGACCATAAAGATGAAAACAATAGCCCGAAAACCCTTAATGATAATATATATATATATATTTTTTGTTTGTCCAGGCCAACATTTTACATAAAATTGTGACGCTTCTTCCCACTTCAAATAAGTTTCTGAGTGGTCTGATCCCTAACTTAATAAGGATAGAATTTTTTTTCTGCGTTAATTGGAATATGTTCTTTAAGAAGTCGGTGATTAAAAAAAATAAAAGAAAATCCGTCTATCAAAAAAGTTTGAATATATTATGTCAGATTACGAAATCAAAATGAAATGCTGTGGAGTTGAATGATTCGAAGACCAAAACGAAATTGGTAGGCAACACTGCTTAATGGCCCACACCCATCTGTAAATGTTAAATTATCTTAAAACGATTTCGGCTTTAAGTCTTTAAGTGCTGAAAGTTGTGATGAGATTTGGGATGGAAGTTGGCTCTGAATCTTTTGAATAAACAGCATAAACAGGTTTTTATCTCTTTCAACGTGTATCAATAGCATTCAGAAATTAAAACTATAATCTATCAATATTAAAAGGTAACAAAACGTTTGTTTAACAAAAGGAATTCTCGAACACACTTTTATCTTCTGAGCTGTCTTCCATATAACTGTACTGCCTTGGGACTCAAATAAGTTTGACACAAGGCTTAGGATCTTTAGAGTCAAATCTCCAACAAATCAACATATCTTGAATTAAGAATATAACTGTACTGCCTTGGGACTCAAATAAGTTTGACACAAGGCTTAGGATCTTTAGAGTCAAATCTCCAACAAATCAACATATCTTGAATTAAAAATATAACTGTACTGCCTTGGGACTCAAATAAGTTTGACACAAGTCTTAGGATCTTTAGAGTGAAATCTCCAACAAATCAACATATCTTGAATTAAAAATATGCTTCTGTTGGATGTTTGCTGACACGGAAATTCTGTTTTTGTCTTTTAAGATCCACTACTTTTTTAATTCATACCATTTCTTTGAACTGTATGAAAAGGATTACACCACACATGAATAAATTCCTACCAATTTTTAATTGAAAGTTTTTCTACTAAACTAAGCATACCAGGATTGCATTATTCTGAATGGAAAATTACACTGAAGTAACGAATATTATTAAGCTTTATCTGTGACCAAACTTTGTAATATCAAAACTCTGTCGCCCAAATATAGATAAGCAATGGTCGATACATCTACAGAAAAATGTTGGACAGACTGGTTTCTTAAGCCTTCTTTAAGACAAGGATCCATGTCTGGGAAAAGGAAGGCTCTTAATTCAAACCAGCTTTACTCCGCTTAAGAAATTGACCTGTTGTTATACTCTGTCTTCGACGTATGGGCTTCTACCAAAAAGCATAAACGGGAAAAACAGTTTAATTAAAATCAATATTTTATTTCGCTTCTTGTATTGTTTATGACAATAACATTATCAATGTCCATTTTGATTGAGCAATTTTTCACAAGCAATAATAAAGCCACGCTATGTTTAGATTTATGAAAAATAAATTATTTAAAAAGCGGTACGGGTTTAATCACTTATCCTGGATACTCTAAGTCATTTACGCGTATTAATTGAAACTAGATGGCACGGGAACCTTTAAGTTCCAATCATAACAGCTGTCCAGGATAATAATAATAATAATAATAATAATAATAATAATAATAATAATAATAATAATAATAATTCTGTTTAGAAAGGAATGAACAATTCTCATTCTAACTATATCCTTTATATCTAGATTGCAGGTAATTTTAAAATTGATGTTAACTGCGAACATACACCCCTCAAAATCATCAAACATTGGTAAATAACTTTATTCTGTAACTTCGAACTCAAAATATATTGTTATGATAAGAATTTCGCTATGATGTGCTGTTTTTATTAGTAACGGTTACATATAATCAATAACAATTTTAATAGATAGATAGATAGATAGATAGATAGATAGATACGACTGAACTAGAGAGATAAATAGACTAATAAAAAATAATGTTTACACGAACGAAGACCCCACAAAATAACAATTCCTTGCAAATTGGACTGGAAGATTTTATTCCCAAAAAGCATTGTAAGCCTATTGCTTTTATAAAGATCACTCTATAATCTGCTCTTTTTTGCTGAGTTGTGGTTGAATAGAAATTATAATAAAAGTTTTTAATGATAAAACATTTCTCTTTATGACTTTGACTAAGCATAGATGATTTTTAACCAAATGCTTTCAACTTCCGTTATTATACCCTTTACCAATGTCAGTATTGTTTAGTATCATTATCATCATTAGTACATTCAACTTTCTCATTTTAGAGTAAATATGTCTCCACAAAACAAACAGTAGTCGTACTGATGCTGAGATAAAGCGGGTGGTAAATCAGATTAAAGGCTAATCTTTCACGTTTACCTCGGGAGACCTTAACTATATTCCCAACTAGATCTTTCAAAAAATGTTTTATGACCACCTTGTCAACTCCCGATGATTGATCGCTTAACGATGAGAGTTTTATGGGTATTTGATGTGTCCACTATGTCCATTATTATCGGAATCCAAATGCAAATTTTGTCTACTTTGAAATAAGCCCATTGATCTTCTTGAAACTTTCTTTATTTTTCTTTTATCTCTTTTCTTTTTTCATTCCTTATATTTCATTCTCTTAATCTCATTCATATATCCAAATGCAAATTTACACAAAAATATTTTATTTCTTTATTTTCTTCTTTCATTCATTTTCTTTATATTCATCTTTTTCTTTTTCTTCTTCCCTCTTTTTCTTTCTTGTTCTCTCTCTCTCTCTCTCTCTCTCTCTCTCTTTATGTTAATCTCTCACTCTCACTATTTCCTTTTTTTTCTTCTTTCTTGTTCTCTCTCTCTCTCTCTCTCTCTCTCTCTCTGTCTCTCTCTCTCTCTCTCTGTTAATCTCTCACTCTCACTATTTCCTTTCCTTTCTTCTTTCTTGTTCTCTCTCTCTCTCTCTCTCTCTCTCTCTTTATGTTAATCTCTCACTCTCACTATTTCCTTTCCTTTCTTCTTTCTTGTTCTCTCTCTCTCTCTCTCTCTCTCTCTCTCTCTTTATGTTAATCTCTCACTCTCACTATTTCCTTTCCTTTCTTCTTTCTTGTTCTCTCTCTCTCTCTCTCTCTCTCTCTCTCTCTCTCTCTCTCTCTCTCTCTCTCTTATGTTAATCTCTCACTCTCACAATTTCCTATCCTTTCTTCTTTCTTGTTCTCTCTTTCTCTTTTTCTCTTACTTTCTCTAATTCTCTCTCCTTTCAAGTTCTCTTTTATGTTCCTTTCTTTCTTTTTCTCTTTGTTTCTCGCTGTCTTTTTATTTTATCTCTGTTTAACTTTATTCCTGTAATTCCAATCTCTTTTCTTGTTTCTAACAGTTTGTTCCAAAGGCTCCAACAACTACTAATATCTCTGTCACGAGGTTCCATTGCTTTTTCAACTCTCTCTCTCTCTCTCTCTCTCTCTCTCTCTCTCTCTCTCTCTCTCTCTCTCCCAATGTTAAGTTATTTGTCTAGCTTTTCGAATGCTTTTATTTTTACCCCGTGCCTGCAGGGTCAGTTATAGTCACTTAACAAGCAGAAAAGAATTTGTCATTTATTTCATATTTTGGTCTTCTGAGCTGATTTATCTGATCCGTCAAAAAGAATTTTGATGCATTTCATTCATGAGGACAGTTTCTGGCTCATGAATATATTATTTGGTCAGACTGTGAATTTTTCGTATCTTAAACAAATCCCAGCGGATCATTTTACGATCAAAAAGAAATCCAAAAGATTCCCATCATGGATTCCTAGTTTGCTATAATCTATGATTGCGTAATAAACTGTTTTATTTCATTTAGTTTATCATTTAAAGTGTCCATTTAGGCTTCTCTATTTAATCCTATCCAGGTCTTTATCATTTAATCTGCCCTTTTAGGTTTCTCTATTTAATCCTATCCAGGTCTTTGTTATCTAAAGTGTCAATTTAGGTTTCTCTATTTAATCCTATCCAGGTCTTTATCATTTAATCTGCCCTTTTAGGTTTCTCTATTTAATCCTATCCAGGTCTTTATCATTTAATCTGCCCTTTTAGACATCTCTATTTAATCCTATCCAGGTCTTTGTCATTTAATCTGCCCTTTTAGACATCTCTATTTAATCCTATCCAGGTCTTTATCATTTAATCTGCCCTTTTAAACATCTCTATTTAATCCAATCCAGGTCTTTATCATTTAATCTGCCCTTTTAGACATCTCTATTTAATCCTATCCAGGTCTTTGTCATTTAATCTGCCCTTTTAGGTTTCTCTATTTAATCCTATCCAGGTCTTTGTCATTTAATCTGCCCTTTTAGGTTTCTCTATTTAATCCTATCCAGGTCTTTGTCATTTAATCTGCCCTTTTAGGTTTCTCTATTTAATCCTATCCAGGTCTTTGTTATTTAATCTGCTTTTTTAGGTTTCTCCATTTAATCCTATCCAGGTCTTTGTTTTTTAATCTGCCCTTTTAGACATCTCTATTTAATCCTATCCAGGTCTTTATCATTTAATCTGCCCTTTTAGGTTTCTCTATTTAATCCTATCCAGGTCTTTGTCATTTAATCTGCCCTTTTAGGTTTCTCTATTTAATCCTATCCAGGTCTTTGTCATTTAATCTGCCCTTTTAGGTTTCTCTATTTAATCCTATCCAGGTCTTTGTCATTTAATCTGCCCTTTTAGGTTTCTCTATCTAATACTATCCAGGTCTTTGTCATTTAATCTGCCCTTTTAGGTTTCTCTATTTAATCCTATCCAGGTCTTTGTCATTTAATCTGCCCTTTTAGGTTTCTCTATTTAATCCTATCCAGGTTTTTGTCATTTAATCTGACCTTTTAGGTTTCTCTATTTAATCCTATCCAGGTCTTTGTCATTTAATCTGCCCTTTTAGGTTTCTCTATTTAATCCTATCCAGGTCTTTATCATTTAATCTGCCCTTTTAGACATCTCTATTTAATCCTATCCAGGTCTTTATCATTTAGTCTGCCCTTTTAGACATCTCTATTTGATCCTATCCAGGTCTTTGTCATTTAATCTGCCCTTTTAGACATCTCTATTTAATCCTATCCAGGTGTTTATCATTTAATCTGCCCTTTTAGACATCTCTATTTAATCCTATCCAGGTCTTTGTCATTTAATCTGCCCTTTTAGACATCTCTATTTAATCCTATCCAGGTCTTTGTCATTTAATCTGTCCTTTTAGGTTTCTCTATTTAATCCTATCCAGGTCTTTGTTATTTAATCTGCTTTTTTAGGTTTCTCCATTTAATCCTATCCAGGTCTTTGTTTTTTAATCTGCCCTTTTAGACATCTCTATTTAATCCTATCCAGGTCTTTATCATTTAATCTGCCCTTTTAGACATCTCTATTTAATCCTATCCAGGTCTTTGTCATTTAATCTGCCCTTTTAGGTTTCTCTATTTAATCCTATCCAGGTCTTTGTCATTTAATCTGCCCTTTTAGGTTTCTCTATTTAATCCTATCAAGGTCTTTGTCATTTAATCTGCCCTTTTAGGTTTCTCTATCTAATACTATCCAGGTCTTTGTCATTTAATCTGCCCTTTTAGGTTTCTCTATTTAATCCTATCCAGGTCTTTGTCATTTAATCTGCCCTTTTAGGTTTCTCTATTTAATCCTATCCAGGTTTTTGTCATTTAATCTGCCCTTTTAGGTTTCTCTATTTAATCCTATCCAGGTCTTTGTCATTTAATCTGCCCTTTTAGGTTTCTCTATTTAATCCTATCCAGGTCTTTATCATTTAATCTGCACTTTTAGACATCTCTATTTAATCCTATCCAGGTCTTTATCATTTAGTCTGCCCTTTTAGACATCTCTATTTAATCCTATCCAGGTCTTTGTCATTTAATCTGCCCTTTTAGACATCTCTATTTAATCCTATCCAGGTCTTTATCATTTAATCTGCCCTTTTAGACATCTCTATTTAATCCTATCCAGGTCTTTCTCATTTAATCTGCCCTTTTAGACATCTCTATTTAATCCTATCCAGGTCTTTGTCATTTAATCTGCCCTTTTAGGTTTCTCTATTTAATCCTATCCAGGTCTTTGTTATTTAATCTGCTTTTTTAGGTTTCTCCATTTAATCCTATCCAGGTCTTTGTTTTTTAATCTGCCCTTTTAGACATCTCTATTTAATCCTATCCAGGTCTTTATCATTTAATCTGCCCTTTTAGACATCTCTATTTAATCCTATCCAGGTCTTTGTCATTTAATCTGCCCTTTTAGGTTTCTCTATTTAATCCTATCCAGGTCTTTGTCATTTAATCTGCCCTTTTAGGTTTCTCTATTTAATCCTATCAAGGTCTTTGTCATTTAATCTGCCCTTTTAGGTTTCTCTATCTAATACTATCCAGGTCTTTGTCATTTAATCTGCCCTTTTAGGTTTCTCTATTTAATCCTATCCAGGTCTTTGTCATTTAATCTGCCCTTTTAGGTTTCTCTATTTAATCCTATCCAGGTTTTTGTCATTTAATCTGCCCTTTTAGGTTTCTCTATTTAATCCTATCCAGGTCTTTGTCATTTAATCTGCCCTTTTAGGTTTCTCTATTTAATCCTATCCAGGTCTTTATCATTTAATCTGCCCTTTTAGACATCTCTATTTAATCCTATCCAGGTCTTTATCATTTAGTCTGCCCTTTTAGACATCTCTATTTAATCCTATCCAGGTCTTTGTCATTTAATCTGCCCTTTTAGACATCTCTATTTAATCCTATCCAGGTCTTTATCATTTAATCTGCCCTTTTAGACATCTCTATTTAATCCTATCCAGGTCTTTATCATTTAATCTGCCCTTTTAGACATCTCTATTTAATCCTATCCAGGTCTTTGTCATTTAATCTGCCCTTTTAGGTTTCTCTATTTAATCCTATCCAGGTCTTTGTCATTTAATCTGCCCTTTTAGGTTTCTCTATTTAATCCTATCCAGGTCTTTGTCATTTAATCTGCCCTTTTAGGTTTCTCTATTTAATCCTATCCAGGTCTTTGTCATTTAATCTGCCCTTTTAGACATCTCTATTTAATCCTATCCAGGTCTTTATCATTTAATCTGCCCTTTTAGACATCTCTATTTAATCCTATCCAGGTCTTTGTCATTTAATCTGCCCTTTTAGGTTTCTCTATTTAATCCTATCCAGGTCTTTATCATTTAATCTGCCCTTTTAGACATCTCTATTTAATCCTATCCAGGTCTTTATCATTTAATCTGCCCTTTTAGACATCTCTATTTAATCCTATCCAGGTCTTTATCATTTAATCTGCCCTTTTAGACATCTCTATTTAATCCTATCCAGGACTTTGTCATTTAATCTGCCCTTTTAGGTTTCTCTATTTAATCCTATCCAGGTCTTTGTCATTTAATCTGCCCTTTTAGGTTTCTCTATTTAATCCTATCCAGGTCTTTATCATTTAATCTGCCCTTTTAGACATCTCTATTTAATCCTATCCAGGTCTTTATCATTTAATCTGCCCTTTTAGACATCTCTATTTAATCCTATCCAGGTCTTTGTCATTTAATCTGCCCTTTTAGGTTTCTCTATTTAATCCTATCCAGGTCTTTATCATTTAATCTGCCCTTTTAGGTTTCTCTATTTAATCCTATCCAGGTCTTTATCATTTAATCTGCCCTTTTAGACATCTCTATTTAATCCTATCCAGGTCTTTGTCATTTAATCTGCCCTTTTAGGTTTCTCTATTTAATCCTATCCAGGTCTTTGTCATTTAATCTGCCCTTTTAGACATCTCTATTTAATCCTATCCAGGTCTTTGTCATTTAATCTGCCCTTTTAGACATCTCTATTTAATCCTATCCAGGTCTTTGTCATTTAATCTGCCCTTTTAGGTTTCTCTATTTAATCCTATCCAGGTCTTTATCATTTAATCTGCCCTTTTAGACATCTCTATTTAATCCTATCCAGGTCTTTATCATTTAATCTGCCCTTTTAGACATCTCTATTTAATCCTATCCAGGTCTTTGTCATTTAATCTGCCCTTTTAGGTTTCTCTATTTAATCCTATCCAGGTCTTTATCATTTAATCTGCCCTTTTAGACATCTCTATTTAATCCTATCCAGGTCTTTATCATTTAATCTGCCCTTTTAGACATCTCTATTTAATCCTATCCAGGTCTTTATCATTTAATCTGCCCTTTTAGACATCTCTATTTAATCCTATCCAGGTCTTTGTCATTTAATCTGCCCTTTTAGGTTTCTCTATTTAATCCTATCCAGGTCTTTGTCATTTATTCTGCCCTTTTAGGTTTCCCTATTTAATCCTATCCAGGTCTTTATCATTTAATCTGCCCTTTTAGACATCTCTATTTAATCCTATCCAGGTCTTTATCATTTAATCTGCCCTTTTAGACATCTCTATTTAATCCTATCCAGGTCTTTGTCATTTAATCTGCCCTTTTAGGTTTCTCTATTTAATCCTATCCAGGTCTTTATCATTTAATCTGCCCTTTTAGGTTTCTCTATTTAATCCTATCCAGGTCTTTATCATTTAATCTGCCCTTTTAGACATCTCTATTTAATCCTGTCCAGGTCTTTGTCATTTAATCTGCCCTTTTAGGTTTCTCTATTTAATCCTATCCAGGTCTTTGTCATTTAATCTGCCCTTTTAGGTTTTTCTATTTAATCCTATCCAGGTCTTTGTCATTTAATCTGCCCTTTTAGGTTTCTCTATTTAATCCTATCCAGGTCTTTGTCATTTAATCTGCCCTTTTAGGTTTCTCTATTTAATCCTATCCAGGTCTTTATCATTTAATCTGCCCTTTTAGGTTTCTCTATTTAATCCTATCCAGGTCTTTATCATTTAATCTGCCCTTTTAGACATCTCTATTTAATCCTATCCAGGTCTTTGTCATTTAATCTGCCCTTTTAGGTTTCTCTATTTAATCCTATCCAGGTCTTTGTCATTTAATCTGCCCTTTTAGGTTTCTCTATTTAATCCTATCCAGGTCTTTGTCATTTAATCTGCCCTTTTAGGTTTCTCTATTTAATCCTATCCAGGTCTTTATCATTTAATCTGCCCTTTTAGGTTTCTCTATTTAATCCTATCCAGGTCTTTATCATTTAATCTGCCTTTTTAGACATCTCTATTTAATCCTATCCAGGTCTTTGTCATTTAATCTGCTATTTTAGGTTTCTCTATTTAATCCTATCCAGGTCTTTGTCATTTAATCTGCCATTTTAGGTTTCTCTATTTAATCCTATCCAGGTCTTTGTTATTTAATCTGCCCTTTTAGGTTTCTCTATTTAATCCTATCCAGGTCTTTATCATTTAATCTGCCCTTTTAGACATCTCTATTTAATCCTATCCAGGTCTTTATCATTTAATCTGCCCTTTTAAACATCTCTATTTAATCCTATCCAGGTCTTTATCATTTAATCTGCCCTTTTAGACATCTCTATTTAATCCTATCCAGGTCTTTGTCATTTAATCTGCCCTTTTAGGTTTCTCTATTTAAACCTATCCAGGTCTTTGTCATTTAATCTGCCCTTTTAGGTTTCTCTATTTAATCCTATCCAGGTCTTTGTCATTTAATCTGCCCTTTTAGGTTTCTCTATTTAATCCTATCCAGGTCTTTGTTATTTAATCTGCTTTTTTAGGTTTCTCCATTTAATCCTATCCAGGTCTTTGTTTTTTAATCTGCCCTTTTAGACATCTCTATTTAATCCTATCCAGGTCTTTATCATTTAATCTGCCCTTTTAGACATCTCTATTTAATCCTATCCAGGTCTTTGTCATTTAATCTGCCCTTTTAGGTTTCTCTATTTAATCCTATCCAGGTCTTTGTCATTTAATCTTCCCTTTTAGGTTTCTCTATTTAATCCTATCCAGGTCTTTGTCATTTAATCTGCCCTTTTAGGTTTCTCTATCTAATACTATCCAGGTCTTTGTCATTTAATCAGCCCTTTTAGGTTTCTCTATTTAATCCTATCCAGGTCTTTGTCATTTAATCTGCCCTTTTAGGTTTCTCTATTTAATCCTATCCAGGTCTTTGTCATTTAATCTGCCCTTTTAGGTTTCCCTATTTAATCCTATCCAGGTCTTTATCATTTAATCTGCCCTTTTAGACATCTCTATTTAATCCTATCCAGGTCTTTATCATTTAATCTGCCCTTTTAGACATCACTATTTAATCCTATCCAGGTCTTTGTCATTTAATCTGCCCTTTTAGGTTTCTCTATTTAATCCTATCCAGGTCTTTATCATTTAATCTGCCCTTTTAGGTTTCTCTATTTAATCCTATCCAGGTCTTTATCATTTAATCTGCCCTTTTAGACATCTCTATTTAATCCTATCCAGGTCTTTGTCATTTAATCTGCCCTTTTAGGTTTCTCTATTTAATCCTATCCAGGTCTTTGTCATTTAATCTGCCCTTTTAGGTTTTTCTATTTAATCCTATCCAGGTCTTTGTCATTTAATCTGCCCTTTTAGGTTTCTCTATTTAATCCTATCCAGGTCTTTGTCATTTAATCTGCCCTTTTAGGTTTCTCTATTTAATCCTATCCAGGTCTTTATCATTTAATCTGCCCTTTTAGGTTTCTCTATTTAATCCTATCCAGGTCTTTATCATTTAATCTGCCCTTTTAGACATCTCTATTTAATCCTATCCAGGTCTTTGTCATTTAATCTGCCCTTTTAGGTTTCTCTATTTAATCCTATCCAGGTCTTTGTCAATATAATCTGCCCTTTTAGGTTTCTCTATTTAATCCTATCCAGGTCTTTGTCATTTAATCTGCCCTTTTAGGTTTCTCTATTTAATCCTATCCAGGTCTTTATCATTTAATCTGCCCTTTTAGGTTTCTCTATTTAATCCTATCCAGGTCTTTATCATTTAATCTGCCCTTTTAGACATCTCTATTTAATCCTATCCAGGTCTTTGTCATTTAATCTGCTATTTTAGGTTTCTCTATTTAATCCTATCCAGGTCTTTGTCATTTAATCTGCCATTTTAGGTTCCTCTATTTAATCCTATCCAGGTCTTTGTTATTTAATCTGCCCTTTTAGGTTTCTCTATTTAATCCTATCCAGGTCTTTATCATTTAATCTGCCCTTTTAGACATCTCTATTTAATCCTATCCAGGTCTTTATCATTTAATCTGCCCTTTTAAACATCTCTATTTAATCCTATCCAGGTCTTTATCATTTAATCTGCCCTTTTAGACATCTCTATTTAATCCTATCCAGGTCTTTGTCATTTAATCTGCCCTTTTAGGTTTCTCTATTTAAACCTATCCAGGTCTTTGTCATTTAATCTGCCCTTTTAGGTTTCTCTATTTAATCCTATCCAGGTCTTTGTCATTTAATCTGCCCTTTTAGGTTTCTCTATTTAATCCTATCCAGGTCTTTGTTATTTAATCTGCTTTTTTAGGTTTCTCCATTTAATCCTATCCAGGTCTTTGTTTTTTAATCTGCCCTTTTAGACATCTCTATTTAATCCTATCCAGGTCTTTATCATTTAATCTGCCCTTTTAGACATCTCTATTTAATCCTATCCAGGTCTTTGTCATTTAATCTGCCCTTTTAGGTTTCTCTATTTAATCCTATCCAGGTCTTTGTCATTTAATCTTCCCTTTTAGGTTTCTCTATTTAATCCTATCCAGGTCTTTGTCATTTAATCTGCCCTTTTAGGTTTCTCTATCTAATACTATCCAGGTCTTTGTCATTTAATCAGCCCTTTTAGGTTTCTCTATTTAATCCTATCCAGGTCTTTGTCATTTAATCTGCCCTTTTAGGTTTCTCTATTTAATCCTATCCAGGTTTTTGTCATTTAATCTGACCTTTTAGGTTTCTCTATTTAATCCTATCCAGGTCTTTGTCATTTAATCTGCCCTTTTAGGTTTCTCCATTTAATCCTATCCAGGTCTTTGTTTTTTAATCTGCCCTTTTAGACATCTCTATTTAATCCTATCCAGGTCTTTATCATTTAGTCTGTCCTTTTAGACATCTCTATTTAATCCTATCCAGGTCTTTGTCATTTAATCTGCCCTTTTAGACATCTCTATTTAATCCTATCCAGGTCTTTATCATTTAATCTGCCCTTTTAGACATCTCTATTTAATCCTATCCAGGTCTTTGTCATTTAATCTGCCCTTTTAGACATCTCTATTTAATCCTATCCAGGTCTTTGTCATTTAATCTGCCCTTTTAGGTTTCTCTATTTAATCCTATCCAGGTCTTTGTCATTTAATCTGCCCTTTTAGGTTTCTCTATTTAATCCTATCCAGGTCTTTGTCATTTAATCTGCCCTTTTAGGTTTCTCTTTTTAATCCTATCCAGGTCTTTGTTATTTAATCTGCTTTTTTAGGTTTCTCCATTTAATCCTATCCAGGTCTTTGTTTTTTAATCTGCCCTTTTAGACATCTCTATTTAATCCTATCCAGGTCTTTATCATTTAATCTGCCCTTTTAGACATCTCTATTTAATCCTATCCAGGTCTTTGTCATTTAATCTGCCCTTTTAGGTTTCTCTATTTAATCCTATCCAGGTCTTTGTCATTTAATCTGCACTTTTAGGTTTCTCTATTTAATCCTATCCAGGTCTTTGTCATTTAATCTGCCCTTTTAGGTTTCTCTATCTAATACTATCCAGGTCTTTGTCATTTAATCTGCCCTTTTAGGTTTCTCTATTTAATCCTATCCAGGTCTTTGTCATTTAATCTGCCCTTTTAGGTTTCTCTATTTAATCCTATCCAGGTTTTTGTCATTTAATCTGCCCTTTTAGGTTTCTCTATTTAATCCTATCCAGGTCTTTGTCATTTAATCTGCCCTTTTAGTTTTCTCTATTTAATCCTATCCAGGTCTTTATCATTTAATCTGCCCTTTTAGACATCTCTATTTAATCCTATCCAGGTCTTTATCATTTAATCTGCCCTTTTAGACATCTCTATTTAATCCTATCCAGGTCTTTGTCATTTAATCTGCCCTTTTAGGTTTCTCTATTTAATCCTATCCAGGTCTTTGTCATTTAATCTGCCCTTTTAGGTTTCTCTATTTAATCCTATCCAGGTCTTTGTCATTTAATCTGCCCTTTTAGGTTTCTCTATTTAATCCTATCCAGGTCTTTATCATTTAATCTGCCCTTTTAGACATCTCTATTTAATCCTATCCAGGTCTTTATCATTTAATCTGCCCTTTTAGACATCTCTATTTAATCCTATCCAGGTCTTTGTCATTTAATCTGCCCTTTTAGGTTTCTCTATTTAATCCTATCCAGGTCTTTATCATTTAATCTGCCCTTTTAGACATCTCTATTTAATCCTATCCAGGTCTTTGTCATTTAATCTGCCCTTTTAGGTTTCTCTATTTAATCCTATCCAGGTCTTTATCATTTAATCTGCCCTTTTAGACATCTCTATTTAATCCTATCCAGGTCTTTATCATTTAATCTGCCCTTTTAGACATCTCTATTTAATCCTATCCAGGTCTTTATCATTTAATCTGCCCTTTTAGACATCTCTATTTAATCCTATCCAGGTCTTTGTCATTTAATCTGCCCTTTTAGGTTTCTCTATTTAATCCTATCCAGGTCTTTGTCATTTAATCTGCCCTTTTAGGTTTCTCTATTTAATCCTATCCAGGTCTTTATCATTTAATCTGCCCTTTTAGACATCTCTATTTAATCCTATCCAGGTCTTTATCATTTAATCTGCCCTTTTAGACATCTCTATTTAATCCTATCCAGGTCTTTATCATTTAATCTGCCCTTTTAGACATCTCTATTTAATCCTATCCAGGTCTTTGTCATTTAATCTGCCCTTTTAGGTTTCTCTATTTAATCCTATCCAGGTCTTTATCATTTAATCTGCCCTTTTAGACATCTCTATTTAATCCTATCCAGGTCTTTATCATTTAATCTGCCCTTTTAGACATCTCTATTTAATCCTATCCAGGTCTTTGTCATTTAATCTGCCCTTTTAGACATCTCTATTTAATCCTATCCAGGTCTTTATCATTTAATCTGCCCTTTTAGACATCTCTATTTAATCCTATCCAGGTCTTTATCATTTAATCTGCCCTTTTAGACATCTCTATTTAATCCTATCCAGGTCTTTGTCATTTAATCTGCCCTTTTAGGTTTCTCTATTTAATCCTATCCAGGTCTTTGTCATTTAATCTGCCCTTTTAGGTTTCTCTATTTAATCCTATCCAGGTCTTTATCATTTAATCTGCCCTTTTAGGTTTCTCTATTTAATCCTATCCAGGTCTTTATCATTTAATCTGCCCTTTTAGACATCTCTATTTAATCCTATCCAGGTCTTTGTCATTTAATCTGCCCTTTTAGGTTTCTCTATTTAATCCTATCCAGGTCTTTGTCAATATAATCTGCCCTTTTAGGTTTCTCTATTTAATCCTATCCAGGTCTTTGTCATTTAATCTGCCCTTTTGGGTTTCTCTATTTAATCCTATCCAGGTCTTTGTCATTTAATCTGCCCTTTTAGGTTTCTCTATTTAAACCTATCCAGGTCTTTGTCATTTAATCTGCCCTTTTAGGTTTCTCTATTTAATCCTATCCAGGTCTTTATCATTTAATCTGCCCTTTTAGACATCTCTATTTAATCCTATCCAGGTCTTTATCATTTAGTCTGCCCTTTTAGACATCTCTATTTAATCCTATCCAGGTCTTTGTCATTTAATCTGCCCTTTTAGACATCTCTATTTAATCCTATCCAGGTCTTTATCATTTAATCTGCCCTTTTAGACATCTCTATTTAATCCTATCCAGGTCTTTATCATTTAATCTGCCCTTTTAGACATCTCTATTTAATCCTATCCAGGTCTTTGTCATTTAATCTGCCCTTTTAGGTTTCTCTATTTAATCCTATCCAGGTCTTTGTCATTTAATCTGCCCTTTTAGGTTTCTCTATTTAATCCTATCCAGGTCTTTATCATTTAATCTGCCCTTTTAGGTTTCTCTATTTAATCCTATCCAGGTCTTTATCATTTAATCTGCCCTTTTAGACATCTCTATTTAATCCTATCCAGGTCTTTGTCATTTAATCTGCCCTTTTAGGTTTCTCTATTTAATCCTATCCAGGTCTTTGTCAATATAATCTGCCCTTTTAGGTTTCTCTATTTAATCCTATCCAGGTCTTTGTCATTTAATCTGCCCTTTTAGGTTTCTCTATTTAATCCTATCCAGGTCTTTATCATTTAATCTGCCCTTTTAGGTTTCTCTATTTAATCCTATCCAGGTCTTTATCATTTAATCTGCCCTTTTAGACATCTCTATTTAATCCTATCCAGGTCTTTGTCATTTAATCTGCTATTTTAGGTTTCTCTATTTAATCCTATCCAGGTCTTTGTCATTTAATCTGCCATTTTAGGTTTCTCTATTTAATCCTATCCAGGTCTTTGTTATTTAATCTGCCCTTTTAGGTTTCTCTATTTAATCCTATCCAGGTCTTTATCATTTAATCTGCCCTTTTAGACATCTCTATTTAATCCTATCCAGGTCTTTATCATTTAATCTGCCCTTTTAAACATCTCTATTTAATCCTATCCAGGTCTTTATCATTTAATCTGCCCTTTTAGACATCTCTATTTAATCCTATCCAGGTCTTTGTCATTTAATCTGCCCTTTTAGGTTTCTCTATTTAATCCTATCCATGTCTTTGTCATTTAATCTGCCCTTTTAGGTTTCTCTATTTAATCCTATCCAGGTCTTTGTTATTTAATCTGCTTTTTTAGGTTTCTCCATTTAATCCTATCCAGGTCTTTGTTTTTTAATCTGCCCTTTTAGACATCTCTATTTAATCCTATCCAGGTCTTTATCATTTAATCTGCCCTTTTAGACATCTCTATTTAATCCTATCCAGGTCTTTGTCATTTAATCTGCCCTTTTAGGTTTCTCTATTTAATCCTATCCAGGTCTTTGTCATTTAATCTTCCCTTTTAGGTTTCTCTATTTAATCCTATCCAGGTCTTTGTCATTTAATCTGCCCTTTTAGGTTTCTCTATCTAATACTATCCAGGTCTTTGTCATTTAATCAGCCCTTTTAGTTTTCTCTATTTAATCCTATCCAGGTCTTTGTCATTTAATCTGCCCTTTTAGGTTTCTCTATTTAATCCTATCCAGGTTTTTGTCATTTAATCTGACCTTTTAGGTTTCTCTATTTAATCCTATCCAGGTCTTTGTCATTTAATCTGCCCTTTTAGCTTTCTCCATTTAATCCTATCCAGGTCTTTGTTTTTTAATCTGCCCTTTTAGACATCTCTATTTAATCCTATCCAGGTCTTTATCATTTAGTCTGTCCTTTTAGACATCTCTATTTGATCCTATCCAGGTCTTTGTCATTTAATCTGCCCTTTTAGACATCTCTATTTAATCCTATCCAGGTCTTTATCATTTAATCTGCCCTTTTAGACATCTCTATTTAATCCTATCCAGGTCTTTGTCATTTAATCTGCCCTTTTAGACATCTCTATTTAATCCTATCCAGGTCTTTGTCATTTAATCTGCCCTTTTAGGTTTCTCTATTTAATCCTATCCAGGTCTTTGTCATTTAATCTGCCCTTTTAGGTTTCTCTATTTAATCCTATCCAGGTCTTTGTCATTTAATCTGCCCTTTTAGGTTTCTCTTTTTAATCCTATCCAGGTCTTTGTTATTTAATCTGCTTTTTTAGGTTTCTCCATTTAATCCTATCCAGGTCTTTGTTTTTTAATCTGCCCTTTTAGACATCTCTATTTAATCCTATCCAGGTCTTTATCATTTAATCTGCCCTTTTAGACATCTCTATTTAATCCTATCCAGGTCTTTGTCATTTAATCTGCCCTTTTAGGTTTCTCTATTTAATCCTATCCAGGTCTTTGTCATTTAATCTGCACTTTTAGGTTTCTCTATTTAATCCTATCCAGGTCTTTGTCATTTAATCTGCCCTTTTAGGTTTCTCTATCTAATACTATCCAGGTCATTGTCATTTAATCTGCCCTTTTAGGTTTCTCTATTTAATCCTATCCAGGTCTTTGTCATTTAATCTGCCCTTTTAGGTTTCTCTATTTAATCCTATCCAGGTTTTTGTCATTTAATCTGCCCTTTTAGGTTTCTCTATTTAATCCTATCCAGGTCTTTGTCATTTAATCTGCCCTTTTAGTTTTCTCTATTTAATCCTATCCAGGTCTTTATCATTTAATCTGCCCTTTTAGACATCTCTATTTAATCCTATCCAGGTCTTTATCATTTAGTCTGCCCTTTTAGACATCTCTATTTAATCCTATCCAGGTCTTTGTCATTTAATCTGCCCTTTTAGACATCTCTATTTAATCCTATCCAGGTCTTTATCATTTAATCTGCCCTTTTAGACATCTCTATTTAATCCTATCCAGGTCTTTATCATTTAATCTGCCCTTTTAGACATCTCTATTTAATCCTATCCAGGTCTTTGTCATTTAATCTGCCCTTTTAGGTTTCTCTATTTAATCCTATCCAGGTCTTTGTCATTTAATCTGCCCTTTTAGGTTTCTCTATTTAATCCTATCCAGGTCTTTGTCATTTAATCTGCCCTTTTAGGTTTCTCTATTTAATCCTATCCAGGTCTTTATCATTTAATCTGCCCTTTTAGACATCTCTATTTAATCCTATCCAGGTCTTTATCATTTAATCTGCCCTTTTAGACATCTCTATTTAATCCTATCCAGGTCTTTGTCATTTAATCTGCCCTTTTAGGTTTCTCTATTTAATCCTATCCAGGTCTTTATCATTTAATCTGCCCTTTTAGACATCTCTATTTAATCCTATCCAGGTCTTTGTCATTTAATCTGCCCTTTTAGGTTTCTCTATTTAATCCTATCCAGGTCTTTATCATTTAATCTGCCCTTTTAGACATCTCTATTTAATCCTATCCAGGTCTTTATCATTTAATCTGCCCTTTTAGACATCTCTATTTAATCCTATCCAGGTCTTTATCATTTAATCTGCCCTTTTAGACATCTCTATTTAATCCTATCCAGGTCTTTGTCATTTAATCTGCCCTTTTAGGTTTCTCTATTTAATCCTATCCAGGTCTTTGTCATTTAATCTGCCCTTTTAGGTTTCTCTATTTAATCCTATCCAGGTCTTTATCATTTAATCTGCCCTTTTAGACATCTCTATTTAATCCTATCCAGGTCTTTATCATTTAATCTGCCCTTTTAGACATCTCTATTTAATCCTATCCAGGTCTTTATCATTTAATCTGCCCTTTTAGACATCTCTATTTAATCCTATCCAGGTCTTTGTCATTTAATCTGCCCTTTTAGGTTTCTCTATTTAATCCTATCCAGGTCTTTATCATTTAATCTGCCCTTTTAGACATCTCTATTTAATCCTATCCAGGTCTTTATCATTTAATCTGCCCTTTTAGACATCTCTATTTAATCCTATCCAGGTCTTTATCATTTAATCTGCCCTTTTAGACATCTCTATTTAATCCTATCCAGGTCTTTGTCATTTAATCTGCCCTTTTAGGTTTCTCTATTTAATCCTATCCAGGTCTTTATCATTTAATCTGCCCTTTTAGACATCTCTATTTAATCCTATCCAGGTCTTTATCATTTAATCTGCCCTTTTAGACATCTCTATTTAATCCTATCCAGGTCTTTGTCATTTAATCTGCCCTTTTAGGTTTCTCTATTTAATCCTATCCAGGTCTTTATCATTTAATCTGCCCTTTTAGGTTTCTCTATTTAATCCTATCCAGGTCTTTATCATTTAATCTGCCCTTTTAGACATCTCTATTTAATCCTATCCAGGTCTTTATCATTTAATCTGCCCTTTTAGGTTTCTCTATTTAATCCTATCCAGGTCTTTATCATTTAATCTGCCCTTTTAGACATCTCTATTTAATCCTATCCAGGTCTTTGTCATTTAATCTGCCCTTTTAGGTTTCTCTATTTAATCCTATCCAGGTCTTTATCATTTAATCTGCCCTTTTAGGTTTCTCTATTTAATCCTATCCAGGTCTTTATCATTTAATCTGCCCTTTTAGACATCTCTATTTAATCCTATCCAGGTCTTTATCATTTAATCTGCCCTTTTAGACATCTCTATTTAATCCTATCCAGGTCTTTATCATTTAATCTGCCCTTTTAGACATCTCTATTTAATCCTATCCAGGTCTTTATCATTTAATCTGCCCTTTTAGACATCTCTATTTAATCCTATCCAGGTCTTTATCATTTAATCTGCCCTTTTAGACATCTCTATTTAATCCTATCCAGGTCTTTGTCATTTAATCTGCCCTTTTAGGTTTCTCTATTTAATCCTATCCAGGTCTTTGTCATTTAATCTGCCCTTTTAGGTTTCTCTATTTAATCCTATCCAGGTCTTTATCATTTAATCTGCCCTTTTAGACATCTCTATTTAATCCTATCCAGGTTTTAGTTTCTCATTTAATGTGTCCATTTATGTTTCCCTTCACCTACCTAGGTAGTAGCGTCTCATCAACCGAAAAAGACATCGACACACGACTGACGAAGGCAGGGACAGCTATCGATAGGCTCTCGATCATATGGAAATCAGACCTAACCGATAAAATGAAACACAGTTTCTTCCAGGCAGCGGTTGGGTCGATACTGCTATATGGATGCACTACATGGACGCTAACTAAACGGCTGGAGAAGAAACTTGACGGAAATTACACAAGAATGTTGAGAGCAGTATTGAACAAGTCCTGGCGACAACACCCCACGAGACACCAACTATACGGACACTTTCCCCCCATCACGAAAACTATACAAGTTAGACGAACCAGACACGCTGGATACTGCTGGAGAAGCAAGGACGAGCTCATAAGCTATGTACTCCTATGGACCCCCACATATGGCCGTGCAAAAGCAGGACGACCAGCTCGAACTTACATACAGCAACTATGTGAGGACACAGGATGTAACTCTGAAGACCTGCCGGAAGCGATGAATGATAGGGAGAAGTGGCGAGAGAGGGTCAGGGATATCCGTGCTGGCGCCACGACATGATGATGATGATGATATAATCCTATCCTTGTCTCAGTTTGTCATTTAAAGTGTCGGTTTTAGTTTCTCTGCAAAATACTATCCAAGTCGAAGTTTGTCATTTAATGTGTCTTTTTGGGTTTCCCCACTTAATCGTATCCAGGTTTCAATTTGTCCCATTATGTTTCCTCACGTAATCCTATCCAGGTCTTTGTCATTTAAAGCATCTCTTTAGGTTCCTCTACGTATTCCTATCCAGATCTAATTTGTCATTTAAAGTGTTCATTTTGGTTTCTCTTTGTAATCCTATCCAGGTTTTAGTTAGTTATTTAAATTGTCCATTCACCTTTCTCTACGTAATCATATTAACGTCTTAATTTATTATTTATTTATTTCCTACGACGATAACCATTACACCACGGGCACCTCCTGGATTGTGCATATACCATTAGTTCATCTCATCATCTTCTCGTGCCATAAGCACTGATATCCCTGTGTCCCTCTCGCCACTCCTCCCTATCGTTCATCGCTTCCGGTAGCTCCCCATGGATACACCCTGTATCCTGACAAAGCTGCTGTATGTAGGTTCGAGCTGGCCGCCAGTGTGGTCAAATTTTGATCTCTTTGCTCAATTCCCTGTTGATCACTTTTACCACCCGGTCGTATTAAGTTTTGGACTCTTTTTGAGCTAATTTTCTACACTCCCTTTTAATGTGATTAATCGTTTCACCAAAGTCCCCACATGACCTAAACTTGCTGTTGTATAGCCATGATACAACTATACAAATATACGGATATGTAAAGTATTTAGATGCAGGGGAATCCACGAAACACTGACAACTCTCGGTAGTTCAGGTACGAAACGTTTATTAACTTTTTTGGCTTTTAGTTTTTCGACACGTGGAGAGAGAGACACACAATTTTTACTATGCTGACTGTTCCTACATCGTCCTTCAGTCAACCCCCAGCTGGCTGCCAGGCCCAGAATCAAAATATCAACTCGCCTCGCCAAGAGTCAAATCTCAACTCACTGCTTTTTTTCAAAAATCACCAAAATTCCCAGCCCATCGCTTCCGGGCATGACGTCAACCCCACCCCAGTCCCATTTTCTATCTGGGGCTTCTATTATGACATTTGTGATTGTCACATCCTCTGCGCACGAGAATGATCACCTGCACTAAGAGCCGAACAGTTCAAAGCCTAACCAAACCGAATTATAAGATATAACCAACGAAAAATGATAATATAAAAAAATCATTCCGTAATTATATAACATTGCTATTCTGCAGAGTATTATCAACTTTTGCTTATTATTATTGGTCTTTATGGTGTTGTTTGTGTTGCTATTAAAACAGATGGGGGGGGGGGCTTTCTGAGCCATATCCAGGACATCTCGTGTGAAATTTTCCCGATTTGTCGCTTGAAATATCCATACAGTAGTTTTTCTTCACACTTCGGTTTTAGATGTTTTTTTTTATTTTTGTTCTTAGTTTGCCAATGCTCTTAATGACTGTTATAATTAGACTTTCTTTGCTATTTTTAATGTACTTCTTGCGTCTTTGTATTGATGCCCCTTCGCAGTTCTAAATGATGACTAGTATTATTCTACCTTCTTTGCTTGACACATACAATCTGCCGATGCCATCATTGGAATGTAACGTCTTGTGTATAATCATCAATTTTCCTTTCATATAATCCATTTGTCTGAGTTCCTCCCTTGTCAATTTTAAGAATGTTCCAGAGCATCTTATAAGTGTTTATTCTTTGATGAGATTTCTGCTGCAGAGCTTGTTTTCCAATTTTCACAAGAACTGGCGATTTTCCTTTTCACCAAGCGTTTTAACGCTTCCCTAACTTGGCGCTTCTCTTCCTTCCGTTGTTTTTCTTTTCCTACTTTTCATCATCAGCACATTTTACAAGACTAAATTCTAATGCTGTATTTTGATGGTACGAGGATCATTAAATAAGTTTCCAGAATTTTTTTCGTATGGGCACTTTTATTGATAATACACACATGAAACTCTAGTCCCCTTCGAAGTAATCTCCTCCGGCTGCAATGCACTTGTTCTACCGTTCCGACAACTTCTGGAAGGCCTCATGGAAGTCCTTTTGTGTGAGCGTGTCAATGACCATCGTCACAGCCTCTTTCTTCTCCTCAATTGTCTCATAACGACAGCCTCTGAGCTTAGGGAATAATCAAAAGTCACAGGAAGCAAGGCTTGGACTATAGGGATGCTGCGGAACTGTCTTGATGACCATTTTGGTCAAATAGTAAGTGACAAGGATGGAGTTGTGGATTGGTGCATTGTCCTGATGGAAATGCCACTGACCCGATTTAAAGAGTGCTGGCCTCTTCCAACAGAATCTCTTCCTAAACTCCCTTAATATCTCAACATAGTAACCCTAACCCTAAACCTAACTCTATGGCCAATCAATTCTGGTTTATTGACTTTTTACTCCTCCCACTCCTCTCAACATCCCTCACAGACTCCCTGCCTTCCTTGAATCTCTTATGCCACTCAAAAACTCATGCTCGATTCATGTAAGATGCTCCAAAAGCAGTCTGAAGCATTCCATACGTTTCGGTGGCATTTTTTTTTTCAAGTTTAAAACAGAATTTTACTGCATATCGTTCGTCTTAAGTGTCCTCACGTCCAGATTGCATTTTTGAACCTCACCAGCAGTGACAACTAGGATTTAGTAGGTGTATTCCAATTCTTGGTGTAGCTGTTGGTTTGAACGGGAAATCATAAAAATTGGTCAGTCATCTCATAAGATGTATAGCAATAACTTACTGAATTTTCCAGAGTCTACGACAATTTTAAATGCCGGTACAAAAAAGTCTGGAAACGAATGTTCTAATTCCTTACTATCATTATTTACTCCTTTGAGAGTTTTTAACACCAGCGTTACCTGATGGTTTTTCACTTGTTGTACCATTCCAACAACCTATGGGAGGCCCCCTGGAATTCCTCTTGTGTGAGCGTGTCAATGACCTTTCATCTCCTCAATTGTCTCATAACGACAGACTCTGAGCTTAGGAAATAACCAAAAGTCGCAGGGAGCAAGGTCTGGACTATAGGGAGGCTGAGGAACTATCTTGATGCCCATTTTGATCAAATAGTCTGTGACAAGGATGGAGTTGTGGACAGGTGCATTGACTTGCTGGAAATGCCACTGACCCGATTTGAAGAGTGCTGGCCTCTTCCCAAGGAATCTCTTGCTGAACTCCCTTAAAACCTCAACATAGTAACTCTAACCCTAAACATAACCCTTTGGCCAATAAACTCTGGTGTATTGACTTACTTACTCTTCCCACACCTCTCATCATTTCTCACAGACTCCCTGCCTTTCTTGAATCTCTTATGCCACTCAAAAACTGATGCTCGATTCATGCAAGATGCTCCAAAAGCAGTCTGAAGCATTCCATACGTTTCTGTGGCATTCTTTCCAAGTTTAAAACACAATTTTATTGCATATCGTTCTTCTAAAGTGTCCTCACGTCCAGAGTGCATTTTTGAAATTCACCATCTGTAACAATCAGGTTTTAGTTGGAAGTATTCCAAGTGCTGCTGTAGCTGTTCATTTGAAATTAAAAATTGGTCATCTCATTAGATGTATAGCACTAACATAGGGAATTTTCAAGAGTCTACGACAATTTTAAATACCTGTACCAAAAATGTCAGTCCTGAATATCCATCAAAGAGTACAGCCCAGATATTTATTCCTTTGATAAGGTTTCTGCTCCATAGTTTTGTCACGAGTAGCTTTCTAATTCTCCTTATATATTCTTTTTGAATCTCCAATTGTTTGATCGTGTCTGACTCCAAGATGCCCAAGTATTTTGTAGGTTTCCTTTTCTTCGAGTGTTCAATTCTTGTCTTGATTTGGTAGTTCCATTCTGTCAGTCAAATTTCCTTTGCCACTTTTTATTACTAGCGTGGTACATTTTTCTATGCCAAATTCCATTTGTATGTCCTGGCTGTATATTCTATCTGCATGTATTAGAGTTTCAAGTTGTTTTTAATTGTTTGCAAAAAGTTTGATGTCATCCATGTATATCAAATGATTGATTTTTTTTCCTACGATTTACTAAGTTTGTATCCAGCTGTGCATTTTCTGAATATGTGGTTAAGTGGTATCCTGACAAATATGTATAGTAACGGGGAGTGTACCTCTCTGTGAATTATACCTCTTTGGATCTTTGTTTCAGCTAAGCTTCTTCCTCCTGCTGTCAATTCCACTCTCCAGGTTTTCATGGTTGTCTCGATAAAGCTTATGACTTCATCTGATATCTTGTACATTTTGAGGCAATTTATTATCCAGCTTTGCAGAACCATATCATATGCCTTTTGTAGTCAATCCAGGCCATAGCTATATTTTTCCGTCTGGTCCTGCTCTCGTTTAGGATGTGTTGATCTATGTAAAGTAACTCTGTTGTGCCTCTGGATCCTTTACAGCATCCTTTCTGTTCCTCAGCGAGTAGTAAATCTCTTCCCTTATTTGTGCTGTTAATATTTTCCACACCATCGGTAGGCAGGTTATGGGTTTGTAGTTGTTTAGGGCGGTTCCTTCGCTTAGGTCCTTTTGGATCAATTTGGTCTTTCCTTTGGTCATCCATTCCGGTACGTGTGCTCCTTGTAAGCATCTGTCCTTTTCTAATGATAGTCTGTCGTGAATGGAGGTAAATTTCTTGAACCAGAATCCATGTATTCCATCATGTCCTGGCGTTTTCCAGTTTGATATTTTTTTGTGTCATTTAGAGTAAATCTATGTGTATTTCTGCCTTCGAGCCTTCTTCGAGCCCTTCTAATTATTTTGTCATATTGTTTTTCCATTCGTTATGTTTTGGGGTTTTTTTTGCCATATTTTAGTCCAAAATCGTTCGATTTCTTTGATTCTAGAACAAACTTTTTGATCATATTATGGCTTGTTTATGCAAATTAGGGTTAATCGAGCCTTGACCCTAACAAATTGAAACCCATCAACTTTGAACTCCAAATTTAGCCAAAAAAAGATTTTATTTCTAAAAGAAATGATTAAAATCCATAATTATTTTACTGTTAACGTTGTTCTGTTGACTTTTAGTTTGTTTGTGCTGTTTCTAGTCGTTGTAATTAATCTTTTTAAGTAGTCTTCGAGTTCTGTATTGATGCCACTTCGCTATCTTCAATCCTGGCAATTCCTCTATATCAAATTCCGCAGCATTGAAACTCTCAAACCAAATGTTAAGTTGCAATAATATATTTAATTAGCGTATTTATCTTTCGATTGCAGCAAATTTATATTTTTGGTGGCACAATTTCAGTATTGCTGAGTTGGAAAGCAAATAATATCAAATAATATATGTTTTTGATTGTATAATGTTCCAGTTGAAATTAAATTATTATATATTTAGTTTATTAGATCTTTTTTGTAATTGTTTGAAGTGTACTTTCTTTGGTGGATTTTGGGGATATTTTTCACGTTTTTGTCTTTTCATCATTAATTTTTTTTTTCATTATTTTATTGCTTCATCGTCTCTCTTTAGTTTTCCTTCAAAAATTTCTCCTTCTTTCTCAAGTTTTTATTCGACCATTTCCAATTCTTTCTTCAGTTTTTCTTTCTCTTTTAATCTTCATATGTATTCATTCTTTGATTTCTTTCTTTTTCTTTTTGTCTCATATAATACGGTAATCAAGCGCAATGAATATAATGACCGCTAAAAATAAGTGTCCGCAGAGCACGAATAATAAGTAATTTTTTTAAGCGTGCAGACATGAGTGATGAGTCGACAAATTTAAAAATCTGACCCGAAAGCTAAACGCAATGTAATTCGTGAGGATTACCTATACGCTATAGGATGGAATGATAAAATTGCTGCCCTAGAAAAGACGACATGATTCCATTTCCGTTTAATGAAAACCGGTTTTCTTTTTTTTTTTGTTGTAGACCATCTACTAGTTGGCCAGTTGTGTACAAATCCCATGAGCGATAGGAGCCTTCTAGCATGTCTAAAAGTGACACAATGTTCAACGAGCGAGATCGGAGATACGCCGCTGTACAACGCATGCTCTCTACCGATCCAAGTTATGACAACATGAATTGCCAGCATCCTCAAAATGCTAATCTGGATTGCCACGAATAACAGGGATGTGCCCAGAGTGATGAAAACAAAGTTTCCGGCTACGGTTATGGACTTTGGTGTGGTTTCAAGTGAGGGCCACATCATGCCACCTCACATTTTCGAAGTCGGCTTGTAAGTCAACACCAAAGTGTACCTGGATGTGCTGAAGAATGTGGTAATCCCCTGGTGCAATCAGGTGGCCGGTGGCAGACCTTGGGTGTGGCAGCAGGACACGGCGTCTGCCCACAAGTCCAAAGAGACCCAGGCTTGGCTCCAGAAGGAGTGCTACGAGTTTGTACCCCTCTCTCACTGGCTCCCTTCCTCCCTGACCTGAACCTGCTAGACTACTTCGTTTGGTTATACGTCGGGAACATCACCAACATGATCTCCCACAACACCAAAGCCAGCCTGATCGCCGCCATCCCCCGAGTAGTCACCGAGCTCCCGCCGGCGTTTGTGGAAAAGACATGCTCCCAGTTCCGGATCCGTATCGAGGCGGTGATTGAGGCTGAAGGCGGCTACATTGAATAGATGTTAGCTCTACAACATAATCAAGTTACCTGAATTAATCTTTTCAATAAAAGTTTTAAAATAAAGCTGTAGTGTTTTTTTCTTTAGGATTACAATTTTATCGTTCCACCCTGTATATTCAAGACTCTAGCGAATAAACAACTATTAACACAGCGTTGATTAAATTGTCAGAATTCAATCAGTCATCAAAATTGTTTCAAAAGACGGTCAAGCCAACAAGTTTGAGTTATCTTTTCTGAGAAACCTCAAATAAGAAACACGATTTTCCAAGATGGGAATTTTGAGGGCTGTAGAAAGTCGATCAAGAGAAACCGTAATGAGGTTGGATATAGAAAGATTTCCAAACACGAATCGAGTTCGTTTCTTCAGCAACAAAGATGTGTTTGAAGGTGATCAATCTCCACTTGAAGATCTTGTGACCATTATTCGTCACCAAATATTGCCTTGGCCTCATTAACTGACTAAAGAAAAGTAATAAACAACAAAACTTCCAACATTTATCGCCAGTTGTATTTTTAAGGATTTTTTCCATCAAACTGTTTCAACCCGAGGACCACAAAATTCAACTCAGGTGTATTTGGCCCGTGATCTTATTAGGCGATAGATATAAATTGCTACATTCCCAAGATAACAATTATAATTTATTCATGAGATATCTGATGTTGTTTGCAAATCAAAAAAGTAAGCAATATCAAGGTTAAATAACGATGTTGATAGAAGGAGCACATCAGACAAGTGATGATTTACCCGTTTTGAATGCATCAAATATGTAGTAAGCAAGAAATTTCTAATCATCTGAACACTGAAGATTAATTTGTTACATCGGTCGTTGCAATGATACTTCTTCAGCATCAACCTTAAAAGGTTCAAAGAAAATTGCAAAAGTTAAATGAAGGGCAGCACACATAGGCCTTCAGGTCCACATGTGATCTGCGAACCACAAGTTGGGGACCATTGCACAGGACAACCAGTCATTATCATCATCAACACAACAGAGGCTGATCTCGGTAGACAGCATTTAGCGTTAGTAATAACAAACTTATCTTTCTCATTCTTTTTCTGTTCATTATTCTCTTGTTTTCTCACATTTTTTCTCAATTTCATTTTTCTCTCTATTTTCTTATTTTTCTCTTTTTTTATTTCGTTTTTCAGTCTTCTGACTTTTTATATATCACTCTCTCTCTCTCTCTCTCTCTCTCTCTCTCTCTCTCTCTCTCTTCTCTCTCTCTCTCTCTCTATATATATATATATATTATAGGACTTTACACTCCTATAAATTATTTTGGGCGGTATGCCACTTGTTCCCACAAAGATATCGGACGCTCAATATTCAGTCTCGGGAAACCATTGGCCAGGAGGACCACGTGATATGCTTACAACTACGTCGGCGCGCGTAAATTCAAGTCCTGCGTTTTTGAGCCACTTACAAGACGCGTATTTTCTATAAATACGTCGTCTTCAAACACCCTTGTTCTCTTTGACCAAATTTCTTCGCAGCGGCAACACACTCCCTTGAGCGTGAATCAACAGGAGAGAAAAGCAACACCATGCATGGGCCTCGCAGACATTCATATACAAGGACTATGAGACGCTTTCCCGTCTCCGAGAAACTACCTGTTTCTAACCATAGAAAAAGGACATTTTAAACTTGCAATTCTTTTTGTAGCTTAGTTGTGTTACACACACACACGAGCTCACACATATACACACACTATTATTTTGTTAGTAGAGTTAGTAATATTTTTTATGTTTAAAAAAAAGTTTTATTGTTATAGTATATAAATTTGTTTTTTGTTCGTCGCCTCGTTTTAAATGTTAATTTTGTCCGCGCCGTTTTACAACCATTATTTGTTTCATATCTTTTACTCATTTGTTGCATATCTTCACTCATTTATTTCACTGGCCTTATTCATTCATTTGTTTTGACCATGTGCTTAGCCTACCTTAATTCAAAACTAAAGCATTAAACTTGTGGAGAAGCATAACTACTAAACCCTTATTCTAAATATCAAAAACTAAACGTAAAATAGATCGGGTACCATATAAATACCAAATACAAGACCATTCCCCCACAATATATGTATATATATATATATATATATATATATATCTTTCATACATATACACATTCTTTTTTTTTTTATCTTTCTGTTCACCCTCATACTTGCTTTTTCTTAAATGTGTGTGCGCTCGCTCGTAGGTGTGTGTGTGTGTGTATGTGTGTGTGGCGTGAAATGTATCAATGATCTACATTTGTTCAAGAACCGTTAATATTTCTATGGAAACCATCCGGGACAACCATCATAGAAGAAACTGTCTCGTTTCAGCATTGAACAACGTAACGATAAATTGTATCAAATTCGACTTTGTTGAACGGAAAACCGTGAGAATTCTGAGAAAGTAAAACAAAATCATTTTCCTTTTATCAACGTAGGAACTGAATGTAACCTGAACTTCACCAGTAAAAACATACAGAAGCCTAAAAGCCCTTAAATAAAGTCGCAAACACCACAAGTACGTAAAGTAACATTTTGTCTCTAAAATCTATTCTGGCCTGAAATATAAAACACCTCCAATTCATTTTTTTAGAGATACCTTTTGATAAGTATTAGTTATAAATGAATAAAAAATATAGTAGGTGCCCGTGGTGTAATGGTTATCGTCGTAGAATAGACACGGCGACATGAGTTCAAATCCTGGACGAGACTGACTGCATTTCACATAGCACTAATACCCTTGGGAACGGTATGACTCCATTTATTCTCCCTCCAGGTATGGGTAAATAATAGGACAGACTGGGTTTTTCAGCCTTGGTGAGACAATTAGTCTAGGAGATGGAAAACTCTGAACTCAAACCTGTTAAACTCTGCTTAAAATTGACCTTGTGTCATATCCTGCCCGAGTGGAAGGGTTGGTAAATATATGATAACTGAAAAAAAAAGTACGCCTCATATATATTATTTCAATCTTTTTTTTGGTGACAGATTTTCAACGCTGCATGCGGTGACAGAGATGAAACCATTAATAAGCGAATGCAACAAATTAGCACAGAAGGAGTATAAGACTAGACATGACTGGGTGGGCAAGGTGATCCACTGGGAGATGTGCAAAAAATTGAAATTTGACCATACGAATAAATGGTATATGCACAACCCAGCACCTGTCCTAGAAAATGTCCCACACAAACTCCTATAGGACTTTGACATACACTTGGATCATTTAATCTCGGCCAGAACCCAGACCTAATAATAATCAACAAAAAAAAAAAAAAAAAGAACTTGCAAAATTGTCGACTTTGCTGTCCTGTCTGACCACAGAATAAAACTGAAAGAATGTGAAAAGAAGGATAAGTACCTTGACATTGCTAGAGAATTGAAGAAACTATGGAACACGCAGGTGACAATTATATCCACTGTGATTAGCGCTTTTGGCACAGTAACTAAATGATTACTAAAGGGACCGGAGGACTTGGAAGTTGGCGGACAAGTGGAGACCAAACGATAGTATCATTGAGAACGGCCAGAATATTGAGAAGAGTCCTGGAGACTTGAGGAGACTTGCTGTTACTCGGACTCCAATGAAAAACCATAGGCTAACGCTGATGTGAAAGGCTCTAATGAGTGAATAATAATAATAATAATAATAATAATAATAATAATAATAATAATAATAACTCCAGCGAAAGACCATCAGCTAAGGCTGATGTGAAAAACTCAAAAGGAGTAAATAATAAAGCAAGAATAGACAAGACACAACAAAATTGCAGATGTAGTTTATGTGGTTATTCAGACCAAACGATCAATCACATAATAAGCGAATGCAGTAAATTATCGCAGAGAGAGAGAGAGAGAGAGAGTAAAACTAGACACGACCGAGAGGGCGAGGTGATCTAAAAGGATTTGTGTAAGAAGACTAAATTTGATCATACGAACAAATTATACATGCAAACCTAGAACTCGTCCTAGAAAACGAAAGGCACGATATTCTTTAGGATTTTGAGATACGAACAGTTCGTCTTATCTAGGCCAGGCGACCAGACCTAGTAATCGTCAACAAAAAAGAGAACTTGCTGAATAGTAAACTTGCAGTTCCAGCAGACCACAGGCTAAAACTGAATGTAGGTGAAAAAAGATAAATACCTGGACATTGCTAGAGAATTGAAAAAACTATGGAAAACGAAAGTGACAGTGATGCCAGTTGTAATCGTCATACTCGTTACAATAACCAAATGATGGGTACAGTGATTGGAGGATTTGAAAATAAGCAGATGAGTGGTGACCATCCAAACTACAGCAGTGTTGAGCGGCTAAAATACTGAGAAGAATCCTGGAGACTTGAGGGGACTTGCTGTTACTCAGACTCCTGTGAAATGCTGGAATAAAAATACTCTCAAAAGAGTAAAATAGTAATTATAATATCAAGCAAAGAAAGATGAAATAAAAAGTAAAAAAAAAAAAATGAAAAAGGAGTACCTCAGAATCGACTGGGGCTAAAGAATACGCCGACTGCACCTCCCCAAAGGAATAAGATTACTCCTTCGCAAAAATTCTCTTGAGTGTCCAGTAAAATTAAGTACCTACAAGCTCTCCGCTTACAAAACTCTCTCTCTCTTTCTCTCTCTTAAACACACACACACACACACACACACACAGAGAAACACACACACACACTTATTAGCAGTATTTGGCATTAAATAAGCCATCAGGTTTGATATACCGTAAAACACTTACCAACCAACCAATATCAGAAAAATAAGAATATTTCACAAAACTAAACTCTTGAGCAAAAATCCTGTCAAGCAAAAAAATATCCGGGCAATGCACCAGTAAGATACTCTTAAGTTACAAGAAATTAGTAAGCTATCTGGGGCAAGTTCGAACTCCAGCTGTGCCTTACATTCGCTTTCGAACAAATACCATTAAGAAAGCTATAAACCTCCTTATCTCCCTCGATATTAGCAAAATAGTACCACTATTCCTTCTACAAGGATGGCTTCGGTGTTAAATAACCGACTAAGTTTGATATGACATTTTAAAAGAAACCTCACCAAGCTCACCCCATATGTAATGTAGTCGTGTTCTATATTTTTGCAAACATTTTGTGTATTTCTTTTCTTGTTCCTTTTATCTTTCATTCTGTGTTAAATGAAATATTATATTTTGAATGTTCAATATACATTCTTGCTTATTCTTATATTAAGGTTGCCTCAATAATTAATGACCAACTTCTTACTGTTAATATAAGATCTTATAATTAGCAACTAGCGACGTGAAGAAAACATCTTATAATTAAGAAGTTTATTTGTATTATTTACTACATGAGAGATTAGAAATAAAAGATATAATTCCTATGATTACTACACCGAAGTCCAATCATATGTGATAATAATAATTACGATTTTAATATTCTTCCTTTTTATTTTGTGCATTATTTCTTCTGTATTTTTTAGTTTGTTTTCTCTTGCCATTTGTTTTCTTTCTTGAGTTATTCATTTTCTCTTTTTGTTTCACTAAAAAAATTTCTTTGTTCATTTTGTCTTTTTTTTTTTTTTAGTCGGTCTTATAGCCGGTTAGGTTTGCTGATTCACACCTTTTCTCAAATACACATACACACACTCTCTCTCATTTATTCCATATATATATATATATATATAATCATTTTTATCAAGTCGAGCTGATAACGAAGTCTCTGATCTGTCTTTCTCTCGTTCCTTTTCATCTCTCCCACTCTCTCTGTTGTATAGTCATATGCAGATTCATGCAAAATACAACGACACAATGAAGACGAGCGACACAGTCTTTTAGAAAAATATACCTCTCACTTTATTTGAAAGGTTCGTGTGTGTGAGAGGGAGTTGGAGACCGAACAGAACTGCAACATATTGACCTCCACTATTATGGCCATCAGCGTTGTGTCCTTCTCGTTCTCTAGGGCTGCTCAACCGGGGGGCCTGAGGGCCTTCTCTGCTGGGTACAGGCTTCCTCAACCACATCTTGTCACCAACAGGTCTGGTCTCCAAACTGGTCTCCAAAACTAACTGCCTTTCTGTCTTCACCGAGTTATATAATAGTTCAATCACCCACTCAATATCTCTGGAATGGCATGTTTGATCGTCATCAAGCGGAAATAACTGTCATGCAATTCACAGGTCACTCTCTTCCGGTGCATCAGTCTATGACTGTACCATGGGATTTAATCTTAACCCATATTGTAAGCCAAGCCCGCCTACACGATTTCTTTCCATAACTGACATCGGAATGTGTCACTTCCACCGTCTTTGGAATGGCATGTTTGGCCGGGTCGAAGGTCAATATACAACATCTCTCTCTATATATATATATATATATATATATATATCTGTCTCTATTACCCATCGTTTCTGAGAGGTCCTTTAGACTGCATCCAGTGTTTCTACTGATTTTTTTGTTTCTTTGTTTAATGGCATATCAACCTTTGTAGGTTATTTAATGCCAAAGCTATTCTACTAGAAGAACACTAGCGGTACTATTTAACCTATAGCTGGGAGGAATAAGGGGGTTCTTACCTTTCCCAAGGGTATTTGATTGAAAGTGAACGTAATAGCGCGACTGGAGTACGAACTCGCTTACAACGATTCCGCAGTCCATCGCTTTAACCATTACATCACAAGGACAACAGCTTGTACAGATTTGATTCATGTAAGAATTTACTAGAGAGCCAACACTGGTATGTCCATGTAGAGGAGTCCATAAAAGAACGTCGTTAATAAGTCCGTCCTTACTTCTACTGCAGTTCCAAGTGAGATAGAAGGTAAGTGGCCGTACAGCAGCGGTTTTATCAGCCGATGCTTTCCGGGTCTGTTCAAAACAGTACATAGCATTTCTTGTGTAATTTCCACCAAGCTTTCTATATAAGCTTTTCGACAATGCAACCACACAGTAGAATTGATATAGCCAGAGCTTAGAAGAAATCCCATGGAAGATATATATATATATATATATATATATATATATATGCAAATTTCATTAAAAATAATAGACATTTTATGCCTACATATTTTCATCTGAATCCGTTCGAATTCCGGTATTACTTTTATTGTATTCGGGGGGAATTGATTTAGGTATTGTCCATAGTTGTATGTATCCCTCGTACTTTCTGCCCGACTTTGGGCCATCATCAGGGGAGAATCTATTACAAAGTCGGCCAGAAAGTACTAGGGATGCATACAACTATGGACAATACCTAAATCAATTCCCCCCGAATACGATAAAAGTAATATGGGAATTCGAACGGATCCAGAAGAAAATATGTAGGCATAAAATGTCTATTATGTTTAATGAAATTTGCATTAACGAAGAAATGCTGCCTAAATATACATACATATATGTGTGTGTGTGTATTTGTGTGCGTGCGTGAGTGTGTGCAAATGTGTAAAGACTTGTGAGCCGTTTCACATGGTTTAAATGATCATCAATAGAAAAAGCGAGAAAAGAAGCTGGAAGTACGCATGACAGTAACTCGTGCCAAAAGAAAAATTATTATTAAACACATACATATATGTGAATATATATATGTATAGTTTAACAGTTTGATGTAAAGTGATGCATATTTGTTATATATATATATATATATATATATATATATATATATATATATATATACGAGGATCATTAAATAAGTTTCCAGACATTTTTTATTGATAGTACACACATGAAACTCTAGCCACCTACGAAGTATCGTTCCAACAACTTCTGGAAGGCCCCTTGGAAGTCCTCTTGTGTGAGCGTGTCAATGACCTTTGTTACAGCCTCTTTCATTGCCTCAATTGTCTCATAACGACAGTCTCTGAGCTTAGGGTATAAACAAAAGTCACATCGAGCAAGGTCTGGACTATTGGGAGGGTGAGGAACTGTCTTGATGCCCATCTTGTCCTGGTGGAAATGCCACTGACCTGATTTGAAGATTGCTGGCTTCTTCCGACGGTTTCTCTTCCTGAACTCCCTTAAAACCTCAACATAGTAACCCTAAGCCTTAGCCTAACCCTTTGGCCAATCAACTCTGGTCTATTTACTTCCTTACTCCTACCACACCTATCATCAGCCCTCACAGACTCCCTGCCTTCCTTGAATCTCTTATACCACTCAAAAACTGATGCTCGTTTCATGCAAGATGCTCCAAAAGCAGTCTGAAGCATCTCATACGTTTCTGAGGCGTTTTTCCAAGTTTAAAACAGAATCATATTGTATATCGTTCTTCTAAAGTATCCTCACGTCCAGATTGCATTTTTGAAAGTCACCGGCTGTGACAATCAGGTGTATTCCAATTGCAGCTGTAGCTGTTCATTTGAACCTGAAATCATAAAAATGGTCAATTATCTCATAAATGTATTGCAATAACATAGTGAATTTTCAAGAGTCTACGACAATTTTAAATGCCTGTACAAAAAAGCCTGTAAACTTATTGAATGCACCACACATATATATATATATATATATATATATTGAGGTGACCGTCGTGTAAGTTGGAGGTGCACGTGGTGTAATGGTTATCGTAATAGGAAACGAACACGGCGATACGAGTTCAAATCCTGGACGAGACTGATTGCATTTCACATAGCACTGATACCCTTGGGAAAGGTAGGAATCCAATTATTCTCCCGGTAGATAGTAGGGCAGACTGAGCTCTTCAGCATTGGTGAGGCAACTAGTCTAGGAGAAGGAATACTCTGAATTCAAATCTGTTAAACTCCACTTAAAAATTGACCTTGTGTCATATCCTGTCACTTTACATCAAATTTTAATTACAACTGATAAGTAACTCTCCTCACTTTTCTATTTGGTAATAGTGCTCACTAAAGTAAAGGGTGACCCGAAGTCTCCCTTCTCGATAGCTACTACACCAAGGTGTAGAGGAGGGTGCAAGTCTTTTCCCTGGATTGCTCCACTTTACCCTTGATCCCTACCTTATAATGCTGAGTGTTAAGCAAGGCGGCATCAAGTACTATTTTTTGAGTCTTTGGTATGACTCGAACTGGGATTGAACCGGGTCTTCAGAGCCATAGGCGAACACTCTAACCATGATGCTAATGTCTGGTATAAATGAAGCTTAAATAACGAACTTATTGTATTCATGATTCCATATTTTTCTGGGCTTTATACAAACTCTACAGTTACAGAGTCGAACAGTTTTTATGGATAACTTTTCTCATTTTTGTATCTCTCTCTCTCTCTCTCTCTATATATATATATATATATATATTCATCATACAACGTGTGAAAGCACGTGCGATACCCTGCCCTCATCACCCGCCAACTTGGGGTGATAACACAGTTTTGGTAGCTCAAGGCGGTAATGCCACTCCTGGCGCTACCAAGCAGCTTTTGCCACCGGACACGGTATTAAGAGAATTATATATATATATACGCCAGATCAATTAAGAGCAGAGACTACATTGGACTTTAATCTTCATCTTTAGTGTGTAGTTTGTGATTTTAAAAAAAAGAACGTTTGCTGTTATTACGCATTCACAGTAACCGTTTCTTACGTAATGACACGGGAATATTGGTTCCGCATGTATTTCATTCACGCTGAAAACTTCTCGCTTTCGATCAAATCCTACTTGATGGTCTGAAGACGATTTGAAGCAACTTGCAAACTGCAGCCAGTGATTCCTATTTTTGAAAGAAACGAAATGACTGAGTGTCCTAGAAAACCACGACAACCAAACTCAATAGAAATCACATGTCATATCCAACCCTTTTCCACGCAGTCGGCACGCCGTGTCTCCTATCGGTTGTTCTTCACCTCATGTGATTCCTTCCGGTTTTCTTCCCGGGACAGTCAATTCTATGAGGAGGACACTCTTCTTTGAATCGGACCATGCTACAATGTCCGGGGGTTTTCTGTTTGAATAATGTGAACTGGAAATTGTTGAGATGTCTTGAGATCCGCTGAAACTTTCCAGTCACTAGCTCCATTCAGTAGTTTCATATCGGGATTTTTTTGTTTCTTCACAGGATATTCCCCTTTCTCAAGAAATTATGGGTTCCTTGGCTGTAACAGGTTGCTGGTTTGCTGTTTCATTGTGCTCTTAACAAACTCTATTACCACCTCTAACACCTTGTTATGTCACCATGAGTACATCTGAAGCGATTGTGGACATGCAGATAGTACGTGGCGCGAAGTACCCCGATCATTTTTACACGACAAGCACAGGTCCGAATCGGTATATCCCCATAATTTTAGTTTGGTTGCATTTGGTAAGAGATCATAAGTAGAGCGAAGAAGGAATGATATCGCCAATGGTTCCACTGCAATTAAGGATTTCCACGATAATTTAATTGGTTCGATATCATTCCATTTTGTCCAAGCACATTGTTTGGCCTTAGTAACAGCACTGACTTTTCTTTGCTCCTCCTCAAACATCCTGGTATCTTTGTTCACCATGTCTCTTTTTCCCTTTGAGCACACTTTGAAGAATACCTTTTTGCTAGTGCTACCCTGCCCAGCTCGATTGGTTTGGGTGACGCCTATGATGTCTTTGATTCGTAGGCTGCATTAACGGCCGACCACTTCGTACTTAATTTTATTTCTGGATACGCCTTCCGAATGATCTCGTCGGCTGAGTCCTTCATCATAATGTGAAGGCATATTTTCCCAATTTTGAATTCTTCTACCTGTGAAGATATTGGAAGCTTTAGATTTCCAGAATTGGTATATAAACCCACTTTCGAAAAACAAGGAGGAACTCCGAGCCACTTACGCAGGTATTTGTTGCTATACAGTTGAATCCATTCAACACGAGATATCGCAATCTCGTACATCTGTAAGGGCCACAAAAGACGAGGTAGCAGTCCATGTTGGTAACACCAAGCCTTCATCTTTCCGGGTAAACAAGTTTTATGAATTGATTTAAGCCCCTTCAAGACTACTTTCTGAACCTCTGTACCCCTATGACGATCAGTCAATGGGGTTTAATTAAGACGTCCGAGACGCTTTACCGGCTTCTCCCTGACTGTTGGGATCTTATCACCCCAAATTTTGAAATGGATCTCCCTGACAGATCCTCCGAATAACGATAGACTTCGACTTTTCTTTGGCTTAGCCTTCATTCTCACCCATTTGAAAAGGTCATAATACCTTTGTAATAAACCATCGGTAGCGATTTGGGACGGGACGAGAATGGTGATGTCGTCCCTAAATGCTCTGGAAGGAGGAAGAGTCAGATGTTCATTTTTCATCACTCCTTTCGATATATTTGCTGCACCTCTTAATAAGAGAATGAAAAGAAGTGGGGAAATCACACAGCCCATCATGATGCCGATCTCAAGTGGTGATATATTCTTTAACAGTAAATTTCATGAAAGCTGAATTGAAGTATTTCTTTATGATTTCCCCAACCTTGCTAGGGAAGTTAAAAATTCGAGGGCTATTCGGATTATGTGGTGCGGAATTGAACCGTATGCATTGGCAAGATCAAGCCAGATCACATGGAGTTCTGTTTTGTCCCTTTTGGCTGAGAGTATTGAATTCCATAACATTTGTGAATGTTCCAGACACCCAAGGAAGCCAGGTATCCCAGCCTGTATTTATATAATCCTATTTACCTAACCCCTCCGCTCGGGCAGGATATGACACAAGGTCAATTTTTTAAGCGGAGTTTAGCAGGTTTGAATTCAGAGTTTTCCTTCTCCTAGACTAGTTGCCTAACCAAGGCTGAAGAACCTAATCTGCCCTACTATTTACCCATAGCGGGAGGGAGAATAATTGGATTCATACCTTTCCCAAGGGTATTAGTGCAATGTGAAATGCAATCAGTCTTGTCCAGGAATTGAACTCGGATCACCGTGTCCATATCCTGTGACGATAACCATTACACCACGGGCACCTCCACCTGTATTTATATAATGATTGCTCACTAGAAAGGTTGTCATACGACGAGCAAGAACTCCAAAAAAATTTTCCATTCTACATTTAGGAGAGCTATTGGGCGAGAATTTGTGATACCTCTTGATTGCATTTCCTTTGATATCCAACTACCATCGGCCAGACACCATTCATGTGGTACAACACCCTTCTTCCAAGCCTGCTGAAGGAGGACAGTGAGTTTCCTGAGGACACATGGGCAGTTTTTATATAAATTGTACGATATCCCATTCATGGCCGGGACACTACCGGCGCGGGCCTTATGAACGAAATCTCAGACTTCATTTTGTTTTATTCCACTATCATCAAACATTACCGTTGGATCTTGGGGTTTTGGTAAATCTCTTAAAGGAGGTATTGGGATACCGTTTAAATCATCTGAGTGTGTCATCCTCAAATGATTTTCGTGTTCCTCCTTCGGTACATCAAGCTTGCCCCACTTTGATTCCACGAAAAGTTTTTTTATGAAAGCATAAGGATTTGAGTAGAATGATCTTCAAGCCAGACCCATTTTCTTTCGATGTTTTCTCTGATTTTCAGCCCTGGAGATCATCAAAATCCTTTTCTGAATATCATTTAGGATATTCTGAAGTTCCAATTTCTCATGAATCGGGGCTTCTTTTAATCGGTGCTTCAGCATTCGCTGTTCTGATCATAGCTTTGATTTCTGAATCTGTCGACTATTTGGTCGTTTTCTTTCGGTTTTATCTTTTTTATTCGTTACTGCACCAAACCACTCCAGAAAAACGTCATGTATAACTCTGCAGAAAGATGACAATTGATGATCAATGGGACCCTTAAGATGGGTGGTGAGCAAAAAAGAAAGCTCCTGGTCTAAGTTTGTCCAAGTAGTTGTCTGATTACCCTTGGGCCACTGAATTCTTGGCTTGCTAGGAATGTCTCTAGGACCCGGTTGCTCAGCAATGGGCTCCTGAATACTGTGGGGCTTTTCCTGATTTATAAGCCCATCATTCGATTTACATTCTCCGGTAGGAGAATAACGTTGTTTGCACCAGCGTGTCTTGTGGATTCGTAACCCTCGCAAGCTGTTAAATTCTCTGCTGCAATCACACGTTGTAGCCGGTTTTATATCCAATTCGTTACCGTTAAAGCAAGTATGATGGGTGATATAGTCTCTCTCCCCGCTACAGACACCCAGAGGGCATTTTCCTTTCGTTGTACTGTTCATATTTTTTACGTTCCAATCTTTCCTGGATGCCACTCCAACTTTCTGGAGAGTCACTTTGTCTTTCCAAAGAGTCATCTTGCTTTTCAGAGAGTCTTAGTGTTCAAAATTTTCAAATATATATATACATATATATATTAAAATGAATAGGTCAGGAAAACATTTTAAATGTGAAATAATTTGTGAAGCTATTCGTTTTAAAATATCTACTTTTTTCTTGTTAGACTAACAACAATCTATGCACACACACACACACACACACACACACACACACACACACATATATATATATATATATATATATATATATATATATATATATATATATATATACAAGGGTAGAGACTCTGGCAATGTAATGGCTATTGTGGTAAGGAATGGTCATGATGACTTGAGTTCAAATCTTAAACCTCGGTGTGCCCAGACATCTGAGGCATTCAGTGAAAATCAAACTCATTAAAAATGGTCAGCCCGCTATAGACACCCTGGGGGCATTTTCCTTTCGTTATACTGTTCATATTTTTTACGTTCCTATCTTTCCTGGATGTCACTCCAACTTTCTGGAGAGTCATTTTGTCTTTCCAAAGAGTCATCTTGCTTTCCAGAGAATCTTGGTATTCAAATTTTCATCATATATATATATATATATATATATATATATATATATATATATATATATATATATATATATAATGGTTATCGCAGTATAATGGCTATAGTTGTAGGAAATGAATACGGTGACCTGGACGAGACTGTTTGCATTTCATATAGCTTATTTAACTATTCTCCCTCCAGCTATGGATCAAATAGTAGTACAGACAAGGCTCTTTAGCCTTGGTATGGCAGTCAGTCTAGGAGAAGGAAAAGTCTTTATCAAAAACTATTAAACTCTGCTTCAAAAGTTAACCTTGTATCACATCATGCTCGTATAGAGGGGTTGGTGAATATATATATATATATATATATATGTGTGTGTGTGTGTGTGTGTGTGTGTGTGTGTGTGCTCGCACGAATGTGTGTCTGTGTGTGTGTGTGTGAGTGAGAGAGAGAGAGAGAGAGAGAGAGAGAGAGAAATTATCAAATTATCTTGCTACATTGATATTCTCGGTCCACAGCAATACAAGTTTAGAAAAACTTCTCCAAAAATATCTAGAACTCCCCTAACTTTTAGTCTTCAGGCCGAACGATGTCTGGTACAAGGCAAATATTTTTTTCATATCGGTGCATTGACACCAGTAAAGAATGTTTATTCGTCAGTCAGTTTATCCAAGGAAATCAAATGATGCTTTTTTCGTTGAAACACAAAATGAAATTGTGCTTATAAGAAAAGGACAGACAGATAGATATCTGACTGTTAGTCAGAAATTGAAAGAAACTTTAAACTTGTTTCGGTGACTTTTCATTGATTGCTGACTTCACTTGATTCAGTACTTATTCGAATCAATCGTACAGTAAAACCCTTCCTTCTAATCCAACCATATTCTTTATTTTTTTATCTTTTTCGTGCTTTAACGATTTCATTCTTTTTCATCCAGTCAATTTTGCTTTCGTTATTTTCATATAATCCTTATAGCCTATACAGCAAAATATTATTTGGATAATGACTAGTCATTACTATGATCTGTTGATAAAATGATTTTAATGACATGCCAACCCGTCTAGGTAAGAAAATTGCGTTCATTGTACATTTATTTTTACATTTTTGTGTTGTTGTTTTTAAGTGATTTTGCTCACAGTTATATGATATCACGTATTCTTATCGAATACAAACAATTTTCAAACATCTATTTGATGTGAACCTATAAGAAATTATCTCTCCAAGTAAGAGTATACCAGGGAGTAATATTAACGTAAGCGTCACTCCATATTGTCCAGGTCTCCGGAAGTGGAACCTCATTATACAGTTTAATGTTATACTCAGAAATCCCATTTTTAGAGGTGTGGGTATCGAATACAAACAATTTTCAAACATCTATTTGATGTGAACCTATAAGAAATTATCTCTCCAAGTAAGAGTATACCAGGGAGTAATATTAACGTAAGCGTCACTCCATATTGTCCAGGTCTCCGGAAGTGGAACCTCATTATACAGTTTAATGTTATACTCAGAAATCCCATTTTTAGAGGTGTGGGTATCGAATACAAACAATTTTCAAACATCTATTTGATGTGAACCTATAAGAAATTATCTCTCCAAGTAAGAGTATACCAGGGAGTAATATTAACGTAAGCGTCACTCCATATTGTCCAGGTCTCCGGAAGTGGAGTTTAATGTTATACTCAGTTTAATGTTATACTCAGAAATCCCATTTTTAGAGGTGTGGGTATTACTTTTCAGCAGGAGACAGTCAATGTATTCTAAAGACCAGCTGACCATATATGATCAGAAGGATCACCAAGTAAAATCCTACAGGGTTAGGGTTATGTAAATGTATATAAAGTTTGTTAGTTGTTTTGTTTTTTGTTTTTTTTTTTGTAGGTAGGGGGTTACAGACTTTTGAGAGGACTACAGAATTCAAATATTAAAACAATAAGCAAAATTTTATCTTCGATCGCAACTTCCTTAAATTTTATAACCCTCTCCACTGGCTAGATTTCCAAAGAAAGTAAAAAGATTTTGAACATAAAAATCTCTGAAGGTCTTTTATTTACTTCGATTTGAAAACCAGTCTGGTATGTTGGCAAATCCTATGTACTTGCAAGCTACATGTTTTTTGGGGGGGATTTTTTGTAACCGTCTTGTATTCGCGGTGTGCGGAGGTTAACTTCTTCTTCTTCTTCTTCTTCTTCTTCTTCTTCTTCTTCTTCTTCTTCTTCTTCTTCTTTTGTTGCTGCTGCTGCTGCTGCTGAGCAAACGAACAATCCCAGAAAAGAGCGGGGGAAAATGAACGGAGAATCCCGACAGACATTTGTCAATGTCGACAACGCGAAAATGTCACGGCATTTCGTCAGAACCGGCCAATCCCAAATGACACAAGGCAATTTTCAACTTTACATCAACGCACATGGAAAAGATTCCCTGACGCACGTTGTGTAAAACTTGTTAGGTGTTTATTTATTTATTTATTGACTTTTCCCATTTATTTATTAACCAAAGATTTTACCATAAAAAGAAAAAAAAGAACCGCCTTTAACTTTGATTCGACTGAATCATTTGAAATGTTATATACTTGGCTGCTTGTAAAGAGATACTTCGTTAAAGGCACACCTCGACGAGAGAACAGAATTGTTCATTTGTTTTTGCTAGCATAGTCATTCCTCTTTGGGGATTAGATCAAGCCTGGAAACGAGATGAAACCGGTAAGAATTTGTATGCACACACTCCATCCAATTTTGTCTATAAAAATATTCTGTCCAGGTATTTAATCATCATCATCATCATCATCATGTGCCGCTAGCACGGATATCCCTGATCCTCTCTCGCCACTTCTCCCGATCGTTCATCGCCTCTGGCAGGTCTTCAGGGCAACATCCCATATCCTCACATAGCTGCTGTAGGTATGTTCGAGTTGGTCGTCCTGCTTTTGCTCGGCCATACCGATAAAATGAAACGCAGTTTCTTTCAAGCAGCGGTCGTCTCGATACTGCTATATAGATGCACTACTTGGACGCTAACAAAACGGCTGGAGAAAAAGTTAGACGGCAATTACACAAGAATGCTGCGAGAAATATTGAACAAGTCCAGGGGGCAACACTTCACAAGCACCAACTATACGGCCACCTACCTGCCATCACGAAAACTATCCAAGGTAGATGAACCAGACATGCAGGACACTGCTGAAGAAGCAGGGACGAGCTCATAAGTGTTATTCTCCTATGGACCCTCACATATGATCGAGGTATTTAAAAACACCTCTAATTTCTTTTTTAGAAATACGTCTGAATAAGTAGTTCTACAAAAAAAGGCACGTGACTAAAAATGAGTACACCTCGTCCATATTATTGCATTTTTTTTTTATTACACATTTTTACTGCAGCAGAGTATTATTATTACTGTTATACGCCTGGCGAGATTTTCACATCAGCGTTTGAATGACAGCAAATCTCCTAAAGTCTCCAGGACTCTTCTGAGTATTCTGGCCGATCTCAACTATGTTGTAGTGTGGATGGTCTCGATTTGCCCTCCGATTTTCAACTCCTCCAGTCTTCTTTCCAGGCCGTACCAAGTTCGCCAAATATAACTGATATCACTGTCACCCTCACGTTCCACGACTTTCTTAGTTCTCTAGGAAGGTCTAGATACTTGTCTTTGTTTTGTTTTTTTAACTTCCTTTGATTTTTGCCCAGTGCTCCGCTAGGATGGGAAAAATACGACAGATGACAGTTCTCCTATTTTGTAATTTATCACGAGGTCTAATCTTCAGGTCTGGATAGGGCTGTTTGTTTCCACCTCAAATTCCCAGAAAATATGTATCTCATTCTTTTGCACGAATGCTGATTGTACATAGACCATTTCTTCGTATGTTTAAAATTCAATTTCTCGTACAATTCTAGATTACTTTTATTGCTATTATTATTCTTTTTCAAAATGTCGAAACTTGGAATCGTAAAAGACAATAGAATTCAACCGTACAATAAATGGTGTTGGTACTAAACAGAATCCATTGTAGAGAATGAGAGGCATAAGATTCTCTGGGATTTTGAGGTATCAGCTAATCCCAGACTTAGTGCTAATTAAAGAAAAAGAACTTGTTATTTTGAGGATTTTGCAGTTCCTTCGAACTACAGACCAGAAATAAAAGAAAGCAAAAGAGAATAAAAAAACTGTGTGCGAAAGAACCCAGGCTACAATATTGTTAAGATCGGTCACAGTACTTAGAAGAGACCAGGACACTAGAAGAGACTAGTTGTCTCTCAAACTCCAATGAAAATCCGCCAGCTAATGCCGATGTGAAAAACTCGCAAGGGAAATAATAATAATGATAATAACTAAAACATTGTTGTGATCAGCCAGCATACCGAGAAGAGTCCTGGAGGCTTGCTATCACTCAGACTCATATGAAAAACTTCTCAAATAACGCTGGTATGAAAACTAGTAATGACAGAAAAATGATAATAAAATTCCGGGGATTTTGAGATACAAACGGATCTTCTAATCCTGATCCGAAGACCAGAGCTAATTCTAAAAAAAGAGAACTTATTGTCCAGTGTATTGTATCGTTTTAGCGAACCACTGAATGAAAATTTTTAAAAAAATGAAAAGGCTTGTACCCAGCCAGAGAACTAAAAATGAAAATGGGAAACATCCTGGTAACAGTGATACTAACTGTATCTGGTGCACTTGGAATGATAAAAAAAAAAAACTGGAAAAGAGTTTGGAACTGTTGGAAATCGGAGGAAGGATCGAAATCATTTAGACTAAACCATGGCTGAGATTGACCTGAATGCTGAGAAGAATCCTGGAGATCTGAAGAGATTTGCTGTCTCTCAGACTCCAGTTAAAAAACCTACCAACTAAATTTGGTGTAAAAAAATTCGCCAGGAGCAAAATAATAAACAGTTGACAAGGAAATATGTTGGGATAAAAAGTTCGAAACAACACAGCAGACAAATATAACAATACAACTTGAAGAGATCAATCAAAAAAGAAGGGTGACTAAAAGGATACTGAAATAGGGTTAAGCAATACAAAGAAAACATGACTTTCCAAAATAACGATAGAAAATTCTACGAACTCGTAGGTGGAGAATGCACGAGGATATACCAACAGCCGGATGCAAAAGAAGCAAAACAATTTTGAAGTAAAATATGGCGACGAAAAAAACACAATAGAAAAACCGAATGAATAACTAACAAAGAAAAAGAATTACAAGGACTTAAAGAAGGTTAAGAAGCGATAATAGACCCAGAATCCCTCAGAGCAACAATGAAAAAAGTACCGAATTAGAAAACGCCTGGCCATGAGAGCATTCATGGATTCCGGTTTTAAAAATTTCACGTCTATTCACGGCTGACTGGCTCTTGAACAGGGTAGATGCATAGAAGAAAAAAATTTCATCGAATGAATGACTTCAGGGTAGACAATTCAGATTCAGAGAGAGCCTCAAAAAGGAACCATCCCCACCAACAATTGACCCATAACGTGTCTATCGCAGGAAGCCATGAACTGTTTTATGAAGAATAGAAAGGATGCAACAAGGGAACAAGAGGAATAGGGGATCTACTGCACATTCGTAAGCACATCTGCTGGGAGAGTATCGTGCAGCGGGAAAATGTAGCCATCACATGAATTCATTTCAAAAAAGGCCTGTGTTAAGGTCCTATAATCCTGGATAGTAAAATGTGTAAAGGGAATAAGATATCTGACAAAGTAAAAAAAAATCATCACAAAAGCAATAAAAAAACTGGTAAGTGGAATTGACAGATGAAGGAACAACTTTAGCTGGGTGCGCTTTCACCATTATCATTTATAAGAGCAATGAAGCCTCTTGATCAAATACTTAGAAAATGCATAGAAGGCTATAAATTAACTAAATCAAAAAAAAAAAAAGATTAATCAACTAATGGACAAGGACAACATCATGCCGTTTACAAAAAACAAAAAAAAACTTGGAGACTGATATAAACAATAAGGTGCCCGTGGGGTAATAGTTATCGTCATAGGAAATGGACACGGCGATTCGAGTTCAAATCCTGGACGATACTGACTGTATTTCTGATAGCACTAATACCCTTGGGAAAGGTAGGAATCCTATTATTCTCCCTCCAGCTATGGGTAAATAGTAGAGCAGACTGAGTTCTTCAGCCTTGGTGAGGCAACTAGTCTAGCAGAAGGAAATCTCTGAATTCAAACCTGTTAAACTCCGCTTAAAAATTGAGCTTGTGTCATATCCTGCCCGAGCGGAGGGGTTGGTAAATATAGATATCATCATCATCATCATATCGCGCTGGTAGCACGGATATCCCTGACCCTCTCTCGCCACTCCTCCCTATCGTTCATCGCCCTAGGTAGGTCTTCAGGACAACAGCCTGTATCCTCACATAGCTGCTGAATGTACGTTCGAGCTGGTCGTCCTGCTTTTGCGCGGCCATGTGTGGGGATCCATAAGAGTACATCTCTTATGAGTTCATCTCTGCTTCTCCAGCAGTGTCCTGCATGTCTGGTTCGTCTAACTTGAAACCTGCCCCCTATCACGAAAACTATTCAAGTTAGACGAAAAAAAATATAGATATAAACAATAAGAATACACAGCCAGGATATAGAAATGGAATTTGGCGTAGAAAAATGTGCTCTGCTCACAATTAGAAATAAAAAGACAACTAATGGAAAGAAACAGAACTACCAAATCAAAAAAGAATCTGAATGCCCGGAGTAAAGGAAAATTACAAGTACTTGGGAATATTGGAAGTAGACACAATAATATGAGTGGAGATAAAAGAAAAATAACAAAAGAGTAACAGAGGAGAAAAAGAAATCTTCTCAAATCCAAACTCTGAACACGAAATCCCACCAAAGAGATTAACACCTGGGCTGTCCCCCTCGTAAGATACTCAGAACCATTCTTGAAATGGACAGAGGAAGATCTTAGACAAATGGACCAGAGGACAAGAAACCTGATGAAGATGGACAAGGCTTTAGATCCGAGAGATGACAGGCAGAATATACGTGCCCAGAAAAGAAGGAAGCGGATTCGCCAGCATTAAAGATTACATGGATGTATCAATACGAGCGGCCAAAAACAGCACTAACAACAAAAAGATAAACAAAATAACAATAAGAAGGGAACAGAAATGGGAAAAGAAAAACAACTGTACAGATATTTCAAGTGAAAAATTATTGAAGCCTCACACGATTTGAATATGGCTAAAAAGAAAAAAACTTTGAGAGAAACTGAATCTCTACTAATATCAACACAAAACAACGCCATAAGAATCAATTATGTTTAAGCGAAAATAGATAAGACCTACAAAATAAGCAAGTTTAAGTTATATGAAGGAAAAGACGAAAAAATTCGATACGACTCTGTTGGAAAGGTGATCCAATTTGACCATACAACCAAAAGGTTCATTAACAAACCAGAATTGGTCCTGAAGAATGAGACGCACTAAATTCTTGGAGATTTTAAAATGCAAGCAGATCACCTAACCCCATACAGAAGATCAGACCTAGTGATACTTGACAAAAAATACAGAACCTACCATATAGCGGACTTTGCCATCCCGGCGGACCGCCGGGTAAAAACCAAAGAAATCCAAAAGACAGACAAGTTTTCTTTCCTTACCAGAGAACTAAAAAAGCTGTGGAACATTGATACCCACTGTAACTGGCGCACTTGGAACAGTCCACAATAGCTTGGTTAAAGGAATGGAATATTTGCAATCAGAGAATGAATTTAGTCCATTCTGACTAAGATCGGTCAGAATACTGAGGAGAGTCCCGGAGCATTGAGGAGTTTAACTTTCTATTGAAAGATCATCAGCAAACGCTGATGCAGCAAACTTGCAATATAATTGCAGTAATAGTAATAAAATCAAACAGAGTTGAAATAAAAACGAAGAAATGGATATTTGGGAAGAACTATAAAACTCGTCGAAGCCAAACTCTGCAACAGAAATTTCATTTTAAGAACAAGTACCTAAGTAATCCTTCTTCAAAGACATTCTGGGTCTTTCTTCAGTTACAAAAAATTACTATACTCAATAAAGGGACGTATGTTAATAAAGAAGTACGATTTATTTCCATAAACTTGTTGAACCAGAGATATTGCAAAAAATGAATGAAAGATTGTTTATATATCCTACTAGAGTATCTTTTAGAGATGAAAGTGTATAAAGTATATGTATACAAAATTTTGTTTTGTTATTTAAAGGTTATATCTTGGTTGCGACCAAATTGATTATTTTTCAGTTGATGTTGTTGTTGTTGTTGTTTAATATGTTCAGCTGGTGTTCACTTCCTGGGTTGATAAAAAGAAGATAAATATGTTTTGATGTGACAAAATTTTCTCAGCCCAGTGAGAGTCTAAAAGCCTTCCACCTACTTAATTATTCATCTTTGTTGAAGAGCTCAACGTTTGAAGCGAGACCAAATCAGGAAGAATTTTCAAATAGATCCAGATGTATCTCTAAATAATGAATTAGATGTGCTATATATACTTGGCCAGAATATCTTTTACAGACAGAAGTGTATAGGGTGTATGTATACAAAGAGATTATTATGTTACTTAAAGGTTCTTTTCTGAGCTGCATCCATATCTATGCTATTTTTGCTTTTGTTTTGGGTTTGTTTGGTTTTTTTTGTCCGTCATGTGTTCAATTCCTGAGTTTATTAAAGGGAGATAAATCTGTTTTAATTTGACAGAATTCTCCCCATACTGAGTTTATTTAACAGACAAATGAGGACCGTATTTTTTTCTTTGTTCTATTTATTTATTAATTTATTTTATGTGCATATTTGTTGGCGTCAAGAGACTTTGGGGATGGGAGTTGCCTTGCCTAAACGATATCAATCACGATAATCGATTGAACTCTTTAACAAACTCATCAACCACACAGGTATTACTGCATTCACATTATCTGAGGTGTGATGACAAATTACCAAGGCTGAAGATGTATTTATCAAGACAAAAATGAAGAATGAATGCAATCTTATCTATTATTCAACATCCAAGATGTATTCAAAAAGTATCGAGACTGAAGCTTTATTTTCAAATTGAACAATGAAGGAAACGCTATTTTTTTTTTTTTTTACAATACGAGCTGTATTGAAAAAGTATCGACACTGAAGCTGTATTTACCAAGACAGAAATGAATAATGAATGAATCATTAATTTTTTTTTCAAAATACGAAATTTCTTGAAAAGAACAGGGACTGAATCTGTATTTACTGAGAAAGAAATTAATGAGGATGGAAGAATTGATTTTCTTTAAAATACAGGATGTGTTGAAAAAGTATCGAGGCCGAAGCCGTATTGACGAAGACATCAAAGATGTCAAATGATATTTAAGAGTGCTGTATTTACAAAATAAACCACGAAGAAAATGCTAATTTTCTTTAGAATAGAAGATATCTTGAAAAAGTATCGAGACTGAAGTTACTAAAGGTAATAATTTCTATTATTTCTGACTTTTCACGACTAGTTTCGTGTTAAAGGCGACTTAGTTGCAAATACAACAATTCAGTCATCACTTTTCACTGAAGCGCAAGTTAAAACCCGTTAATATTTATTAAGACAGAAATGAAAAATGAATGAAACCCTAATTTTCTTTAAGATATATGTGTTGAAAAAGTATCGAGACCGAAGCTGTATTTACCAATATAGAGATAAACAATGAATGAAACGTTAATTTTATTTTTTTCCAATTAGTTCTCTTAGCAATCAACACTATTATTCCAGTGACTCTCATTGGTTGAAAAACCTCTGAAATGCATCTTTTGATATAATAAAAAAGCTATATTGTTGCATTTCTTTTACAGTCTTTCACGTCCTTAAATCTTATTCTTGAGAAGACTTTTTCAATTTAGGAAACCAGAAAAACCTGCATAAAGATGGTTCTGAAGACGAGAGAGGGTGACAAACTTACACAATTCTGTCTCCCGCCAGAAAACTCCCGACACCGATTTGTTGTGACCACATCTAGACGTCTACACATCATCATTTTATTCGATAAGTTGACAGATGTGCACACATTTTTTTTCAATTTAAACATTTTCATGATGTAAAATTTTGGTAACTATACACTCATATATATATATATATATATATATGTTGTATATATTTGAGCGTGTATATTTATGTATGTGTATATATACTAGTTTGAGTCAAGTAGTCTATTATTTATCTAAAATATCAGTAGGAATTTCATTAATTCCTGACCTCTGACAATTCTTTCTTTCCTTATTTCCGCTGCATTTCAAATAAAAAAAAAACATTAGCAACGCATCATCAAATCGTTCTGAAAGCAAGGAATTCCTTAAATCTCTTTGTCTCTGTCTGTCGCCATCTGTTGCAATCAAACATTGCTTTTGGCAGGTCCACTTGTGACGGTATACCCGACCTCACCAAATACGGTGGGCGGGGGGTTATTCGCTTCCAATTTGCTGATCATTCTACGGGCCGGATTGCACAATTAAAAATGTAAAAAAATTATCACCAATAAACAGAGAATAAACCCAGCTTTGTATTAATAATATTATTTAGTAAGAAAAGAAAAACGTCCTTAACAATGGTACAAGCATTGTTCCATCCAAGAGGTGGGGGTTTTGAGTCAATTTTTTTGTATGAATTAAGACCTTCTGCTCTCGCTGTCTACAACCTGGCGCAAGGCAATCTCAATGGTGGTTGTATGCTTCATCTTAATCCATTGGGATTATTCCGCTATGTTGTATGACAGGCTTTCCTCACTTTCTATACTCAGGGTAGTCTGGTAGAAGGCCAAGATGAGGAATCTAGTAATCGCCTTTTTGTGCTAACGTGTTATTTCGGGATTTATCTGTCTCGGCAGTTGTCATGTTTTCTCACTTCACTTCACTTTTTTTGTAACGTAATGGCCAAGGGATTTCTGTTCATGCGTTTGAGTTTAGTTAGGCTGAGAACCTTTCGGCTCAGCACATGGGTTAGTTAGGTGCAACATTGAGGCAGGTGTTAACGCGGACACGCGCGGGTGGACGAAGGTGTCACTCAGATGTCACAATAGTCCGAGACGAAACGGGTGACGGAGTGCGAGTGACGTCACACACCGGAAGCGAGCAGAGGTTTGTGGAGGATTGAAAGAAAGTTAGAGAGTTGAATACTAGACGCCAAACGAGGAGGATCGACTTTTGGAGCTCGCAGACGCGAGGCGAACTTGCGCCCTATGGGGGCTGCTCGAGATGGGGGCCAAATGAATAAGACAGCATAGAAGATTGTGTCTCTCCTCCTTATGTCGAAACCTTTAACTCAAAGTTAATAAAAAGGTTTCGTACCTGAACGAGAAGTCGTTACATGTTTTCGAATTTCGAGATTCCTATGTTCTTTATATGTTCTGGTGTTATGAACATTATATGTCTATTCAGCACATGGCGCATATTCGCGTATTTGATAATGCTACATTTTTACACCCAAGTTGTTTAGAAAAAAGATCGTTCAAGGTATCATATTATCTCGGTTCTAGTCGCTTCTTTATGTCCAAGAGTATGTTACAAGGGCATCTCTCGTCCCCTCCATACTTGTCTCTAAGGTGTCATAATATCTCGATTTCTTTTCGCTTCTTTATCTTCACAACTCTGGTACAAGGGCATTTCAAGGCGTCGCATTATCTCAGTCACACTTCACTTCTTTCATGAGATTATATAGTAGGTGCCCGTGATGTAATGGTTATCGTCGTAGGAATTGGACACGACGATACGAGTTCAAATCCTGGACGAGACTGATTGCATTTCACATAGCACTAATACCCTTGGGAAAGGTATGAATCCAATTATTCTCCCTCCAGCTATGGGTAAATAGTAGGGCAGACTGATTTCTTCAGCCTTGGTGAGGCAACTAGTCTAGGAGAAGGAAAACTCTGAATTGAAACCTGTTAAACTCCGCTTAAAAATTGAGCTTGTGTCATATCCTGCCCGAGCGGAGGGGTTGGTAAATATGATAGGGTTATATATCGATAAAATCTGCAATATAGCGTTTCTCTGCCTCTCCACTCCGAGAAGCCTGGCTTAAGGCCAGAGCCCAGAGCAGCACAAATCTAGTGGCCATTTCACGTTCCTTCACGGATCTCTTCTGAGAGGGAGAAATCCCTTGTATTTTATGCACATCCCCCACTGGGGATGAGGGATGGGTGAAGCCATAAAATATCAATTTTCTTCAAGTTTTGTTTCCAACAATTGATTCCGCCTCCCACTGTTTGTCACCCTCTTCACATTCGCTTTACTCTTAATGGGTGGTCCTTCCCAAATTTGGAATTAATTATATTTACCCAACCCCTCCGCTCTGGCAGGATATGACGCAAGGTCAATGATTTTAAGCAGAGTTCAACAGATTTGAATTCAGAGTTTTCCTTATCCTAGACTAGTTGTCATACCAAGGTTGAAGAACCTTGTCTGTCCTACTATTTACCCGTAGCTGGAGGGACGATAGGGAGAAGTGGCGAGAGAGGGTCAGGGATATCCGTGCTAGCGGCATGACATGATGATGATGATGATTATGAAGTTTAAATTCAGTTTTCCTTCTCCGTGACCATTTGCCATACAAAGGCTAACGAGTCCAGTCTGCCCGATTTTTCCATAGTTAGAGGGAGAATAATTAGTTTCATAAATATCCTAAGGTGGCCCACTCGGCTGGGGCTGCAGAATACACCGACTACATCTCTGCAGACGAGTAAAACTCCCCCAACCAATGTCCTAGATATGACACTAAACAATCTGATGGTGAGGCTTCAGTAATGCTGGAGCTTTGGGGAATGCGGAGTACCTTTTCATTGCCATCGCTCCCAGATCTACTCTTGCCCGGAGTGGTAACACCTGATTGGGTCCAATATATGGGTTCAATAGAATTGTTTGATATTTAAACTGTGTACTTATGCTAAACTGAATTGTTTGAAATAGAACTGTCTGATCATTTAATTGTGTGTAAACAAATGACTGATGTTTTATTGAATTGTTTGTGATACATCGCAATACTTGGAAATATCTAATTTTGTTGACACGCTAAACTGAATTGTTAAAAATAGAATTTTTTGGTCATTTAACTGTTTGTAAACAAATGATTAATGTTTAAATGAATTCTTAGTTGTATAGCAATTGAAAACATTAAACTGTGTATAAATAAATTAATAGTAAATCAAATTATTCTCATTAGATAGAAATAAATGAAACCATTTAACTGCGTTAAAAAATAAGCTCAGACTCGTTTAAAGATGTTATCGCCGAAATGTGTTTAAAAATCCTATATCTAATATATATATATATATATAGGGTGAAACGATAAAATTGTCATCCTAAAGAAAACAACACAACAACTTTATTTTAAAACTTTTATTGAAAAAATCAATTCACGTAAGTTGATTATGTGGTAAAGCTGACATCTATTCAATGTAGTCGCCTTCAGCCTCAATCACCACCTCGATACGGATCCGGAACTGGAAGCATGCCTTTTCAACAAGCGCCGGCGGGAGCTCGGTGAATACTCGGCGGATGGCGGCGATCAGGCTGGCTTGGGTGTTGTGGGAGGTCATGTTCTCGACGTATGACCAAACAAAGTAGTTCAGCTGGTTCAGGTCGGGGGTGGAGGGGGGCCAGTCAGACAAGGGTACAAAGTCGTAGCACTCCTTCTGAAGCCAAACCTGGGTCGCTTTGTACTTGTGGGCCGGCACCGAGTCCTACTGCCACACCCAGGATCTGCTACCGGCCACCTGATTGCACCAGGGGATCACCACACTCTTCAGCACATCCAGGTACACTTCGAAAATGTGAGGTGGCATGATGTGGCCCTCACCTGAAACCACACCAAAGTCCATAACCGTAGCCGGAAACTTTGTTTTCATCACTCTGGGCACGTCCCTGTTATTCGCGGCTATCCAGCGATTTGCATTTTGAGGGTGCTGGCAATGGTCTTGTTGTCATAACTTGGATCGGTAGAGAGCATGAGTTGTACAGCGGCGCATCTCCGATCTCGCTCGTTGAACATTGTGTCCCTCTCAGACATGATAGAAGGCTCCTATCGCTCTTGGGTTTTGTATACAACTGCCCAACTTATAGATGGTCTGCAACAAAAGAAAACCGGTTTTCATTAAACGAAAATGGAATCATGTCATCTTTTCTTGAGCGACAATTTTATCGTTCCACCCTATATATATATATATATATATATATATATATATATATATATAAAGTATTTGGTATTAGATAACCAACAAAGGTTGATATGCCATAAAACCAAACCAAATATATCCTAGTGATATTTGTGCCTTATGAAATGCTAACAGTGTTTTCCATGATCTGAACTCAGGTCGCTGGGTATATTTTAAAAGATGATAAAAGTTACACCGCGAGAACCTGCTTGTATGGGCCAAATAAATCTGTTTGAGATAATTCCTAAAGTTATCTTAAATATATTCGAGCATGAACCTTTGATACTGAAGCATATATCTGTTTAAAGTGATTGTGAAGATATATATTTGTATCGTATATAATAAAAGACAATAATTCTGAAATTGAATTTTCAATAAAATGTGTGTAAAATTATATTAAGAAACATCTACACAACAAATGTGTAATATAAAAGTATAATCAGCGCAATTTCCAAGCCTCAAGACATAGAATAACCCTAGACAGTTTGACATGCCATTAAAATAAATCAATTGATATATCAATTATATGTTGAATATTGGAACTTAATGAAAGCCTGAATGATTGTAATATTTTAGTTTAGCAGTCTTAGATCTTGGTTTTTGCATTTCTTATTTCCTAAAGATGATACGTCTGTTTTTATCTTTCAGATCCTGTCGATATTTTTTTATATTATTAACCTATCTATTACTTTATATATCTGCTTGTCCATTGATTTAATGGAACTCAGGCTGTGATTTCTTTTTTCATCATGGCTGACAAGAGGGACGAGATGTGTTGCCGATTAGTTGCTGAAGAAGAATCTAATATACAGGATGTTTCTTTTCTTGTTTTTTTAAAGCCTTTCGATTTTATCTTCAATTCCATTTCGGAACCTAGATGGAAGGAGGAATTTTTTCCCCTTTCTGTGTGTGATTCGAGTGGGATTTTCATTCATCACTGAGAATTATTGCTTGTCACGCTCGAGGACCCCGGCAGGAAATGTGTAACGGTTTCCCGTTAAGAATGTGCTTGCAAGAATTTTCTTTTGGATTATTCTTTCAATTTAGCCCAGTGCCTTCCAAAGTATACTCCATGGAATATTAGTTTGTTGCGAATTATGGAAATGTGTAGCATTAAGAAGTCAGCACAGTATCAGCTGAGTGTTTTTTTCAAATTTTGAAAAGGAATTAAACTTTTTTCAACCATTAAACAAAACATTATCTGGTGGCTAGAATGCACTGACTGTATCCTCAGTAACGATGTACAACTCCCAAAAGGGGTGTGCTGTATCTGGTGGTAAGGCTCCTATTCTGGATATGACGAGAATGTGGAGAACTTCTTCACTGTAATTACTGCCAAATCCACACTGAAACGATGTGGTAGTACTTTTTTGAGTCCAATGTATGAGACACATAGACCCGTTTAAAATCATGGGATCGGAATACCTAAAACCACATAACTGTAGGGATAGTTCCTGATGTGTAGTAGCTAACGTTTTGGAATGTGACTTCGTACTTTGTGAGTTCGAAATCCAATCGTGCAATTACCTTCACTTTTCTTTTAAAACCATTAGCAAAAGCATGAACATCCTTATCCCTACAGCTATTCGTTAAATACTACCAATACTGTTCTTCTACAAGAATAGCTTAGGAATTAAATAATCCACGAAGATTGATATGCCTTTAAACAAATAAACCAAAGAACCGTCTGAATGAAAGCAAATTATTATTATTATTATCAAATAGATATAATTACTTGAAACCATATAATTGTTTCTGTTTTCGTTTCCTTGCTTAATTGTATATCAACCTACTAGGGTTATTTAATACCAAAGCCATCCTTGTAAAAGAACAGCGTTGGTACTATTTACCAACCCCTCCGCTCGGGCAGGATATGACACAAGGTCAATTTTTTTAAGCGGAGTTTAACAGGTTTTGAATTCAGAGTTTTCCTTCTCCTAGACTAGTTGCCTCACCAAGGCTGAAGAACCTAGTCCGTCCTACTATTTACCCATAGCTGGAGGGAGAATAAGGGGGTTCATACCTTTCCCAAGGGTATTTGCCCGAAAGTGAACGTAATAGCGCGACTGGAGTACGAACTCGCGTACTACGATTCCGCAGTTCATCGCTTTAACCATTACACCACGAGGACAGCGTTGGTACTAGTTAACCCAGAACTGGATGATAAAGGGATTCATCTTTTTCCCTCGTGTATTAGTCTGAAAGTGAATGCATGAGTGCGACTGGAGATCGAACTCACTTCCTTTGAGGCGAAAGTTTGGTTCATTAGCTTTTATCTCAAGGACACTTCCCTCCATGTAATTGTGTTAAAATCATGAGAATAGGAATACGTGAAATTATACGATTATGTGAAAATTATCTATATCATATATATATATATATATGTGTGTGTGTATAGTTATGTTGAAAGTCCTTAGCCAGAGCAAGAGGGACATGAACTCGAGTCATAAACCAAACATGCTATTTTTTTTATCATTAAGGATTTTCGAACTATTGTCTTCATCTTTATAGTTATTTCCACAACGTTTCGGCCGATATGTTCTCCGGCCTTCTTCAGGTGTTTGTTGAACTTGGGAACCTTCACGGAACTTCGAACTACGTCCTTTATTGAATCCACGTGGGTCGTCTGTTCTGATTTTGTTAGCCATAACCAGGTAAAAATGTTAAGTATTCCTGTATTGTTACTCGTCTGCAGTCAGGATTGAACCTGCAACCTCCAGATGATTGTCTCCTTAGAAGCTTAGGGAATCAACACCTATAACCGTTACGCCATGTGTCCTACTGGAAATATTCTTCATTAAAAAAATTATTCAGAACTTTTGATATATATATATATATATATATATATATATATATATATGCGGCATTATCACTTCCAAACATGTTTGATTAAATAAAAGAGATAATAGTATCTGCCTATTTTATCTTTGATCCGTTTAAGACTTTGTGTGAGTCGTTTGATTTTAGGATAGTTTTAATTCTCTCAATTATTAGATCATATCTATCATCTATAATAACTTCTCTCCCAAGACTAGTTACCTCAGTATTTATCAACTCTTCTGCACGAACAGGATACGGCACAAGGTCAATTTTTAAGTGAACTTTAACAGGTTTAAATTCAGAATTTCCTTCCTCCTAGACTGGTCTCCATACCCCAACGCTAATGAATCAGTCTATCCTACTATTTTACTCATAATTTGAATATTCGGGTTCATACGTCTCCCAAGAGTCTTGGTGCGATGTGAAATTCAAAGAGTCTCGTCCTGGAATTAAAAATCGGATCACCGATTCCACTTCCGCCCTTCAATTATGGGTAAAATAGCAGGGCAGACTGAACTCTTAATCCTTGATATGGTAGCAGGCCTAAAAGGAAGAAAACTCTGAATTTAAACTTGGTAAAGCTCGTTTAAAAATGGCCTTGTGTCGCATCCTATTTGTACTGATGGTTTGGTAAATAATGCATTCTTATGACACACAGAGCTTGTTTGTTTAATAGCTTATCAACTCTTTTTAGGTTATTTAATGCCAAAGCCATTCTCATAGAAGAACAGTAGTGCTACTATTTAACCCATAGCTGGGAGGATAAGGGGGCTCATACCTTTCCCAAGGGTATTTGCCCGAAAGTGAACGTAATAGCGCGACAGGAGTACGAACTCGCGTACTACGATTCCGCAGTCCAATGCTTTAACCTTTACACCACGAGGACACCCCACAGTGCTTGTAATGGTAATAGAAGCGGATAAGCAAGGAATAACTGGATAATATAAACCTATCTCTGTTATGCAGCTTTCGGCAATATAGACTCGATCATATTGAACGTAATCTTTTAATTTGAATGAAACAGCCGACAAATTAATCGGCAGAAAGACAAAATACAAACGCTCATTAGAAAAGGTGGACAGTAAGTTTTTTACAAGTTATTATAATATCGGATTTTTTTAGATATACTATCAGAGAATATGTTTTCTTACCGGTAGTATCCAAAATTTTAATAGCCGTTGTGTTCACTATTTGACAAAAAAAAAAAGAGATCCTAATCGCTTTTCAGAGGGATTTTAAACCTGAAGAGAAAGATTAAATGGGTCGACTGAAAGTTGAAGACAAGAAGGAAAAAGAATCGATAATTAGAGCAAATTTTGATCTGACTATCGAACCTTTTCTCTTTTTGACCAGCACCTGTTTTCAGTTTATCGTTTATTTAACAGACTAACGTCAACCAGGAAATTCTGAGTAATTCATAGCACTCGAAAAAAAAAACAAAAAAAAAACAACAGCTAATCAGATTGACATTTAAAAAAGGAATGTTTTTTATTAGTGTAAACATGAATTGGTGAAAAGAAGAAAAAAAATGACGGGAGAGAATGTAGTTTTGGAACGGGCATAAATCAAATTCACTTGTGAGAAGAATGACGAGCGGAAGAAAACAGACCAAAACCAAGGATAACACTAGTAAATAAATGGGTGTGGAGAAATCCAAATGGCGATAAAAAGTGACAAATAATACTTGATATCTTTTATCAAATATATTCAGCGTTAGAATATAACTAATAAATTGATCTATCGATACGAAATACTGATAGATAGATAGATAGATAGATAGATAGATATGAACAGACATAGATAGATAGATAGATAGATATGAACAGACAGAGAAAGAACGAAAGAAACAAAGAAAGAAACGAAGTGATAGATAGATAGATAGATAGATAGATAGATAGATATGAACAGACAAAGATAGATAGACAGATAGATAGATATGAATTAACTGAGATAGATAGATAGATAGATAGATAGATAGATAGATAGATAGATAGATAGATATGAACAGACTAAGAAAGAAAGTGATAGATAGATAGATAGATAGATAGATAGATAGATAGATAGACAGAACAGTTATAAACCTATAAATGTTTGAAAAATTGATGCAATAAGTCTGTTACTTATGATGTATGTGTCATTGTTGAAAAAATGAAACGTAAAAATAACTGAGTTAATGTGTTAATGAATCTAATATTTATAGGTTTATCGACCCGTTAGGCAGAGTGTTCGACAATGTTTCCGAAACTGGGTTCAATCCCGGTCGAATCATACTAAAGAATAAAAAAAATGGTACTTGATGCCTCCTTGCTTAACACTCAGCATTATTAGGTACGTATCAAGAGTAAGTAGAGTAATCCAGGGAAAGGACTCGCACCCTCCCTTCAACATTATGTAGTAGCTATTTGAAACAGGAGTCTTCGGGTCGCCCACAACTATGGTGACCTAACTTACTTATATATATATATATATATATATATATATATATATATATATATATATATATATATATATATATATATGAAGAGTAAATAAAGGATTGTAATCTGACAATATGTAGAAAAACTGATAACAACGATTCAAGTGGAAGGAATGATTTATTAACGGGTCGACACTATAACGTTTCGGTTCTACTGAACCATCATCAGGACCATAAGGGGAGATATTGATGATTTTAAGTTATCGATGGATGTTTAGAAATATATATACATATATATATATATAATATATATATATATATATATATATATATATATATATATATATATTGTCTGAATATTTTTTTTATAAATGTTTTAAGTTTTGACATGTATTATTGTAACAGTAAATTTTGCCTTTGTTAAATTTGAAGTAGATGAAACCGAATTCGTTACTTATTGTTACTTGAAGATTTAGGCTTGCTTTATTACATAGGAGAAATAAGGGTTTTTTTTTATTCTGGTAGTAAATGAGAAAAAATTTATTTCAATCCATTTCTTGTTTAATCATAAGAGGTCCAGTTAATTTTATTCGAGCATTGATTTATATCAATGCTTTTAACAGGATGGAAAATAATACATTATCTTAATATAACTGATTGTTGGTTTTTGAAAGAGAAAAAAATATAATCCGTCCTAGCAGGATGATTTCCTTATATATATATATATATATATATATATATATATATATATATATATATATATATATATATATACCACTTTGAGCTACCGAAACTGTGTTATTACCATGGTTGGCAGGTGATGAGGGCTGGGTATCGAACATGCTTTCACACGATGTATGATGAAACAAAAAATATATATATACATATATATATATATATATGTGTGTGTGTGTGTGTGTGTGTAGAGAGAGAGAGAGAGAGAGAGAGTGAGAGAAATAATGAACAAACTGATTGATAAATTCATGTGTTACCGTATGCCCTGACCTCATAGTCGAAATGAGTAAATATGTTCCTATTCCGCTCAAAATAAATTCTCTCAGAATGCGAAATATTTAAAGATGTAAGCTATAGAAATAGCATAAATTTATGGAAATCTGTCTTTCCTTAGTGATAGAGTTAAATTTAAAATTAGATAACCCTATGGAACAATCATCTTAATACAAAGCTTTGAAAAAAAAAATTTAGCATTAAGTACAGCATTCCCTGAATTCTAAGGTTGAATTTTTGATTTTAAATCAATTTAAAATTGCTGCATTAAATTGTCTTGATGGAACCGTAGCAAGCACTGTCGAAATATATTTTCCCGTTGATATTTGGTTTCATTTTATTATTTTTCTATCAATGTTACTAACGTTGGAAAAACCTTAAAACTCAATTCTAGGTTTTAAATTATTTGTGCTTTTTTATCAATTGGTAAACTATTTCTAATTATTTGAATCATGATTGAATTACGCTGAATAATGCAACAAAATCTTTCGCATCGGAAATTTGATACGAGTTTTTATTCTTTATTTGATAGATTTTGATGCAATAGAAAGGTAATAATATGCATTTCCTTCGCTGAGCAAAGGATACGTGACTTTAGAATGTTGACGAAGATTTTCTCATTTTTCATATTTTATGGGGTTGCTCTTTTTAGTGGGATGAGGTGGGGTACCTACACATTTTGAAAGCGCCATGCTGTGTTCACATTTCCTATCTCTGATTAATACATTATGGAGATATCTACTATGTTGCCAGATTCTTTTCTTCTCTCTAAAGTCAATTTTCCCCATGGTCTTCTTTGAAGCTGACGGTACTTAGTTAAATAACATTAGGTTGGGGACAGTTTTAGTTCAAAGGCCATTTAGGTTTCATTCTCTAATAACAGAGCATGGCATACTCGTGGTTGTGCTGGGTTGGAGAATTTTCTAACGTTTTTATAATTTGGAACATATTTCCTCACTAACTATAATGCACTTGACTTACGATCAAGTCACGCTGAAAGCACCGGTTTCCACGAGATCACCAGAGTTAAGCAGCAATGAGGCCGTTTACTAATTCGATGGGAAAGCTATATAAATATCTTGACGCTTATGAGTCATATCTAAGAAAGGCTTAGTAAATAACAAATTTTTAAAATATTATTATGTAATATTTGATGGAGTTTAAATGATCTTCATATTTTTCTATAGGTTAATAAATGCCTTAGGTTTGTCTCAACACACACACACACACACATATATATATATATATATGTAGCAGTACACTATAAAAATACGCGCAGGTTCATACTGTGTGTGTGCGTATATATATATATATATATACGTAGTAGTACACTATATAGATACACACATGGTCACTGTGTGTATGTGTGTGTGTGTGTGTGTGTGAGTGTTCGAATGTGAGGAAAGAGAATCTCCTCAGTAGAACTTTCTAAACTAAACAGTCTTTCATCTGTGCATGAGGTTTTCAGAAATATTTACCTAGCCGTTGTCTTTAAAGTTGCTTCAGTTAAAATAACATCACAAAAGTAACAACATGGCAGATAAACAGTGTTTTTATGTTCCACTCGGCCAACTGCGCAGGCGTGCTTCGTTAGAATTCTTTTATGACATACCTACTCAACTTGACGTGGCATCTTCCAAATGTTATTTCGCTTATTCACTAAACCATTTCTGAGTTTTGTTAATAAATTACGATATTGAAATAATGGATATTATTATATTGATTGATTTTAACTCATCAATGCTTATTTTATGTCAAGAGGTCAGGGAATCACGTTCATTGTACGTTCCTATTTATATTTTTTGTTTAGATGTTTCTTAAGAGGTCGTTTTTCACAAACAATCCAATCGAATAAGAGTAATTTACTAAAAAACCTATTTAAGGCAGAGATGAATCAAACAAGGGCGACTGGAGATCAGAGGAAGAATCAAGACGATAGGCTTGAACATATGCTCACCGTTCATTTGCTTGTAAATATAATCGCGACGCATAGAACATTTTATGCTCATTTCATGTTGGTCCGGGAGATCGGGGTTCAATCCCAGGTAGAGTCATACCAAAGACTCAAAAAATGGTACTTGATGCCGCATTACTTAACACTCCGTTTTATAAGGCACGCATCAAAGGTAAAGTGGAGCAATCCAGGGAATGGAGTAGCGCCCTCTCCTACACCTTGGTGTAGTAGCTATTGAAAGGGGAGCCTTTGGGCCACCCTCGATTACGGTCGCCAACTTTACTTTTTTCTTTTTTACTCGTGTTACGTTGAAATAATGCCGTTCAAAAAATGTTCAGATAATGAGACATTCTGTTACGCAGTCTCCTTCCAACACGTTCAGCCAATATACATTCTTCTGCTTTGGGATAGTCAGACTGAACTTAAAATGTGATACATTAGCTTGATGGAGCAACAATTGCCACTTGCTAAAGTGTAATATATCACCTTGACCAGCGATGAGATTGGCGGATGTTAATGACAGATACATCCGACCGTAGATAAAATTGAAAAAGTGAATACCCGAAAACGATCAATGCGCCGGTGTTATATTTGACCGACAGAGAACAAACATTGTGAGGGTGTAAATCAAGGCCAGTGAAAAACAAGCATTGTGAGGGTGCAAACCTTCACCAATCAGAAACAAGTATTGCATGTGGGCTACGTGGGAGTTTTGAGACTACATAGTGTCTAGAAATTTGCCTGAACTCTGTACCCGCTGGCTGTTCCGACTCCCGACAGCTCCTTCATGTACGTGAACTCACCCTGATTGCTCTCCTGCTCCACACAAACATAATGGTCGGGGAATACAAATATAAGATTCTTTTCATATTTACGTGTTCCTCGTTGTTTGTCAAGACCCAGTGGTAGTACATTACATAAGTTCACAAGCACTGTAGAGATATTTGTTTAAAATGCGCGAGTTATTTCTGAGGCACCATGCTGGTGGGAGCTTAGGTAACAAATCTTCTAAAAAAAACTTTGTGCTGGTTATATACTATTGCGCGTCTCAGGAGATAAGGACCGGGGTGTGACGTGATAATTAGAACCGCAGAAAAAAATTGCTTCTCTGGATGTGACGTTTAGTTAAAAAAATGCACGTGAAATTATAACGGATTAAATTCTTTTGATGTGAGCTGAAAAAGAACGGTGTGCAAGGAATTCATTTTTGATGCACAATAACAAGATAAACGTAATTTCCAAAGATTTTGATTATGACGCATATCTTTCATAGGAAGCCAATTAAAAATAATAATCTTCACATCATTAAACAGTTGGAAGTTATTTTTATCAACTCGAAAATCACACACACACACACACACACACACACACACACACACACACACACACACACACACACACACACACACACATATATATATATATATATCTTTAAGAAAAAAACCAAAGACCGGTTAATTCATGATTATAAATTTATTTCGATCCCGTATTTTCAGTTTCTGGTGTGAACCAAAAACATGAAGAAAAAAATTATGAAGAAAAAAACTAATACAGGACTTCTTCAGACCACATGGATAATTAATTAAATTTAAATTTAAATTTAAATTTAAAACCAGAATAGACACGTGGGGTGTAGGGGGGACGAGATTAAGGAGTTACCTCCTCGTTTATTTGAATTTCCGTTTTTATTTTAATTTTTCAAATTTCTTCTGTCAGTTATAATTACGGTAATTCAACTTTTTTATTCATTCGTTTAGTTTATTTTCTTTTCATGTTAAATTCGATAATTAACTTTTAAGAGAAATATTAATGCTTATATCAATTTCGATACCATATAATTAGCTACCTACTTTTTTTTTTATGTGCATATGTTGGATAAGTTTTTTTCCTGGTTTCACAATTTATGTCTATGTTTTTAAATTTTTATAGTTTAAATTTAGTCTTATGTCTACATCTAGCTATCAATTCGCTTCTCTTATTTAATAACTTATCGGGGTACTTATATTTTAAAATATAAATTTTCTCTTCAAGGCATAAATTGCATCTACCGTTAAAACTATTTGGAGTATTTGATTTTCTCAAAATAGACCATTCAATCTCAGGGGTTAAACCTTTTTTAAAAACCAGAAATGTTTTGATAGTGCCGTATGGTTTTTTAGGTGTTCATGGGAGAAGGTAAATTTATGATTAAAAAACCTCTGCTTCCATTTAGTGGAGGCCAGGCCAATATAAGTTTTCTTATCTGTGATATCCTCTTTAGGGTAAATTATAGCTTGATATATTACGTTATTTAAATTGCATCGTCCATTCATGGGACAAATTTCTCGGGGTTTACAATTAAATTTAATTAATTATCCATTGGGTCTGAAGAAGTCCTGTATTAATTTTTTTCTTCATGTTTTTGGTTCACACCAGAAAATACGGGATCGAAATAAATTTATCATCCTGAATTAACCGGTCTTTGGTTTTTTTCTTAAAGAAATATTGCTCTGTGATAAATTACATTGAGCTCTCTACCAGGAAAATTTAAATGTTCAGCTATTGAATGATTTTCTTGTCCTGAGGGAATTACTCCAAACTTTTTAACCTGACCGAATATTACCTATATATGTACATATATATATATATATATATATATATATATATATATATATATATATATATACTGAAATGTGGGTTCTAAGTATGCTTTTTATATAAATTTGTTAAAAATCAAACCGAAACAGGTGCATCTCAACAACTGAGATGTGACATATTTCAGCGATAAATTTTACTAGTCAACTTGGATTTACTTACTGTTAACGATAACCCACCAATTTCATAATTATTATCATCACCGAAGAAAAAGAAAAGCTTTCCTTGGAATATCTTTAAAAAAATACGTTTATTTTTAAATGCTTCTATTCCGATGGCTTGAGATGTAAGTATAAGAGGATTTGCGAGAACAATGTGTCAGAAATGGCTGGATAACAAATGTATTTCCTATCAAAGTCGGATGCAAAGGTTTTATTGCCAACTCAACCTCCGTTTTCTTGACTAATCTTGGACAAGAGGAAATACATGGAAAAGATCGAAGATAAGATTCTAACTGCATCAGCGTGGATATGGCAATCCCATAGAGTGACAACAATCTTACAAAGTCTGGTGGTGTCTTGAGATACTGCTGGGCGCTCTGAGCTTGTGGTAATGATGCTTCGGCCCCGAACCATACCTGAACCCAGAATCATCATCTGATGAAGGCTTTGTTAGAAGCAATGCTGTTGTACAAACATCAGTAATTCTATGGTACCTATCATATTTTTTAAATGTTTTTTTCGAGTTATTATCGTAATTTTCTTGTATTTACTATGTCATTTTTAACACACACACACACACACACGTATCGATAGATAGATCGATAGATAATGTCTGCTTAAGCTTAAGAATGTCTCATGTAACAGCTGAAGTATAGATATCCAAAATCTCTAACGGCCCATCGGCATAATGGTTAGAGTGTACACCCGAGACCCACGGTTCAATACCAGGTCAAGTCATACCAAAGACTCAAAAATAGTGATTGTTTCCTCCTTGCTTAACACTCAACATTATAATGTTTGGATCAAGGGGTAACTGGAGTAATCCAGGGAAAGTAGCGCCCTCTTCTGCACCTCTGTGCAGTAGCTATTAAAAAGGGAGCTTTCAGGCTTCCCTCGACTACGGTCACCCACTTTACTTTAACAACTTTATATATATGTATGTACACAAAAGGTTATAGTTGGTCTGGTTTCTTTATTTTAGCAGCATATCAACGTTCATATATTGTTCAATGCTAAAGGCATCTTTGTAGATGCGGGGATAAAAAAAAGTTCATGCATTTCTCAAGGGTATTAGACCGAAAGAGAACGTAATAACGAGAATGGAGTCCGAACTTGCTTACTATGCTATTGCAGTCATGCTCGTTAACCACTACGCTACGGAAACTCCTCGATAATTTATGGATAATCTCACTTAAGGGCGTGTACAAGCAATCATAGTCAGACATACAATTATCTACATCGAGGAAACTAATATGCACATTACCAAATTTCTTACATTGTTGACCAATATATATATATATATATATATATATATATATATATATATATGTACCTATGTATTGTCATTCACAGACTGTTTCGTTCTGTCACAACTCTTCAGTGTGGTTAGACACGTAGGACGCTTCAAGATGGGATTGAAACCCACCCAACTTTACTTTAGACTTAGTATCATACGGCTCAGCCAGCCGTCGACGCACGTCAGATCGGGAATTATCAGGCATTATGTATTAACTTTCGTTTGTTCACATTTGCCTTACTGGATTCCACAATGCTCAATTTATTCGAAAAGCTTTGCATTACGTAAGTGGCAGCCGTTAATTATATGTATACACGTACGTATGTATGTGTGCGTGTGAATGCATATGTTTCTTGATATAAATGTGAGTGTGTGTCGGATGGTGTATGAGTGTGTGTGTATATATATATATATATGTGTGTATATATATTTGCATATGTGAGCAGGTACGTGTTAATTTGGACGTACATATAATCTGTATTTGTTTACTTTAAATTAGTGCCTACAATGAAAACTTCTTAAAGAAGAGATTCTACACCAGCTGTTTACAAGTCAGATAGAAGAATTACCTTTTTATTTCGGCATATTGCCGCAGACATCAGGAAAGGGCTCAATGAACTTACTCCGTTAGAAATTTTGGATATGTATTCTTCAGCTGTTCCATGAGACATTCGTAAACTTAAGCAGACTTGATACAGGGGTGGAACGATAAATTTGTCGCTCGAGAAAATACGACATGATTCCATTTCCGTTTTATGAAAACCGGTTCTCTTTTGTTGTTGCGGACCATGTACTGTTGTGTCCAAATCCCAAGAGCGATAGGAGCCTTCTATCATGTCTGAAAGTGACACAATGTTCAACGAGCGAGATCAGAGATGCGCCGCTGTACAACTCATGCTCTCTACCGATCCAAGTTATGACAACAGGAGCATTGCCAGCACCCTCAAAATGCAAATCCGAACGATTCAACACTTGAAGGCACAGCTCAATGCATCGGACGACCCTTTGGAGGTGGTGGAGCGGAAGGACACCGCCAGGAAAACCGGACCAAGGAGTTCATCGAAAAGGTCCAGGCAATCATTGATGAAATTCCCCAGCGGCCTATTCGGCAGATTGCCAGAGATTTAGGCGTCTCACACACAACTGTGAATGCATGTGTAAAGGAGGACTTTAAGTTTAGCTCCTACAGGCGCCAGACAAGCCAGATCTTGACTGAGAAGACAAAGAACCTCAGGCTAATAAAGTCCGTCAGGACCCCTCCTCTCCAGACCTGAACCCGCTGGACTACTTCGTTTGGTCATACGTCGAGAACATCTCCAACATAACCTCCCACAATACCAAAGCCAGCTTGATCGCCGCCATCCGCCGAGTATTCGCCGAGCTCCCGCCAGCGCTTGTAAAAAAGGCATGCCCAAGTAAGCTGAATTGATTTTTTCAATAAAAGTTTTAAAATAAAGCTGTAGTGTTGTTTTCTTTCGGACAACAATTTTATCGTTTCACCCTGTAGATGTCAGCTCTACTACATAATCAAGTTACCTGAATTGATCTTTTCAATAAAAGTTTTAAAATAAAGCTGTAGTGTTGTTTTCTTTCGGACGACAATTTTATCGTTTCACCCTGTATGTCTAATTCAATAGCCATCCTAGTTGGTTGGGGCTGTAGAATATGTCGATTACATCACTGCAGAGGGTTAACTCCACCCAACGAACGGGTGTCCTAGATATGACACTATACCATCTTTTGATGAGGTCCCAGATCTCGAGCTTTGATGAATGTGGAGTACTTCTTCATAGCCATTACTCCTAGGTCTAATCTGACGTTCACAGGGAGTACCTATAAGGATACCATCCATAGATCAAACTATCATCATCATCATATCGTGCCGCTAGCACGGATATCTGCTGTATGTATATATGTTCGAACTGGCCGTCCTGCTTTTGTTCGACCATATGTGTGGGTCCATAGGAGTACATCACTTATGAGCTCGTCCCTGCAGTGTTCTGCATGTCTGGTTCCTCTAACTTGGATATTTTTCGTGATGGGAGGTAAGTGGCCGTATAGTTGGTGCCTTGTGGAGTGTTGCCGCCAGGACTTACCTGAAACGATTTAATCATGTGCAAAAAAATGAAGAATGTTAAATTGAACTATTAGTATTAAATAGCAATGATTAACACCATTTAACTGTGTGCAAACAAATGACTATTAAATTGAATTATTTGTAAAACATGATGCTGGAAACCATTTAACTGTGTACAAACAAATAAACTCTGGTTCTTTTAAAAATTGTTGCCTAGAAAGTTTTCGTTTGCAAATCATATATATCTAATACGTATATATGATTTGGCATTAAATAACTTGCAAGGGTTGATATGCCGTAAAAGACAACCAACTAAGAAACCGACCAACTCAATAGCTAGTTTTCTGTATTGGCAGATACTAGAAAATATGTATTCTTATCTATATTTAGACAAAAAGTATTTTTTAAATTTAGTTAAAAATTCATTTAAAAAATCTCATTAAATTTTACACTTTTATGAAGAGTATTTTACTTTTAAAATAAAATTACAGTTTTGTTTTGTTTTGTTTTGTTTTTTGTTTTATTTATTTTTTCGTCGAGAGACATCAAACATGGCGTAATAGAATTTAATTTTGGAGGATAAAAATATACTTTAAAAACAATTTAAAACGTTTTAAGTCTGCAAAAGTAATTTTCACCTCTTCACAGCAAAATCGATTCTGTTTTCTTGAAATTAAAACACAAACTAAAATTTTAAAGAAGATAGATAAATCATAGCAATATCTTTTTAGTAAAAAAAAAAAAAGAAGCAACTCTGTAGTCATTGCTACAATTTATACTATTTTAGGTACCGACTAGTTGAGATAAACAGCAAAAAAAGCATACCAAATTGCAGTGATGAGCTATATTACTGCGGGTTGCAAGGCAATTATTATTAAGAATAAAGGACGAAGATTCATTTTTATTCAGAATAATTATTTGCATTTAAAGAATGTTTTGATTATTTCATTACTTATTGCGACGGGTAACAAGTTTGTATCCACTGGGTGTGGCGTACAAAAGACAGTTTCTTGTTTGGGTTAGTTTGATTGTCTTTAATGGCATATCAACCCATGTGGGCTATTTAATGACAAATCATTTATATATATATATATATATATATATATATATATATATATATATATTAAATATATGAAATTTGCATTGGTTGGATTTAATGGAATATCAACCATGTGGTCTATTTAATGATAGATTTTATTTATACATATACGTGGTGCATTCAATAATTTTCCAGACTTATTTTGTACAGACTTATTGTTGTAGACTCTTGCAAATTCAGTATGTTATTGCTATACATCTTATATGACTGACCAATTTTTATGATTTTAGGTTCAAATAAACAGCTACAGCAGCAATTGGAATACACCCTACTAAAGCCTGATTGTCACAGTTGGTGAATTTCAAAAATGCAATCCGGACGTGACGACACTTTAGAGGAACGATATGCAATAAAATTCTGTTTTAAACTTGGAAAAATGCCACAGAAACGTATGGAATGCTTCAGACTGCTTTTCGACCATCTTGCATGAATCAAGAATCGGTTTTTGAGTGGCATAATAGATTCAAGGAAGGCAGGGAGTCTGTGAGGGATGATGAGAGGTGTGGGAGGAGTAAGGAAGTCAGAACACCACAGTTGTTTGTCCAAAGGGTTAGGGTTAGGGTTCGGGTTACTATTTTGAGGCTTTAAGGGAGTTCAGTAAGAGATTCCGTTGGAAGAGGCTAGAACTCTTCAAATCGGATCAGTGTCATTTCCACCATGACAATGCACCAGTCAACAACTCCATCCTTGTCACAGTCTATTTGACCAAGATGGGCATCAACACAGTTCCACACCGTCCCTATAGTCCAGACCTTGCTTCCTGTGACTTTTGGTTATTCCCTAAGTTCACAGGCTGTCGTCGTTATGAGACAATTGAGGAGATGAAAGAGACTGTGACGAAGGTCATTGACACGTTCATACGAGAGGACTTCTATGGGGGTTTCCAGAAGTTGTCAGAACGTTACAACAAGTGCATTGCAGCCGGAGCAGTTTACTTCAAAGGGGGCTAGAGTTTCATGTGTGTACTATCAATAGAAGTGCCCATACGAAAAAGTCTGTAAACTTTTTTAATGATATAGGATTTGGCTTGGTTTGGTTTATGACATTGGGCTATTTAATACTAAATCTTATATGTATATATATTAGAAATTATTTGTGAGGTACTAGTTTTTTTTAAACAAGCCAGAGCAGGGCTAAGTATTGTCAAGATTAGTAATTCTAAATGGTTTCAGATATTGTTATCTCATACTAGTAATTCTATTTAATATCAGTCAAAACTGGTACAACCACTCCGGGTCAGAGTAGACCTGGGAGTAATGGTAATGAAGGGATACTATACATTTCCCTGTGCTTTGTTATTGGAGCCTCGCCATTTATGTTATACTTAGGACACCTGTTAGGGGGTCGTACCCCTTTGCAGAGCTATAGGTTTATCCGGTGATCAAAGAAACATGCAAAAAACTCAAAAATTGTATTAATATTCCGAATAAATATTTAATTTTATTATCATACAGACTTGAAGAGATATAATTCACTTAATTTGATTTCTTTAAATTGGATATCTAAGCCTTTTATTCATTTTGTAGGGCTAGGTAGCTGCTACAACAGAGAAGGTTTAAGAAGAGATAGGCCAGAAGCGAGTCATCTGCTTCGCGTAATCATTTAAAGAGACTGAGTCACAGAGTTGGATGTAAAATGAACGCCGTTTTTACAGAGAAGTGGATAATAAAAATTATAGGATGAGAAATTAATTCAATTTAAAAATAAGTTTGTGCCAAATCTCAAAGTTTACGTTAAAATCTTTCTAGAAATGGCACAAAAAAATTTTGATGATTTAGTTGAAATCGAAAGAACAATGGTGGAGCCTTAGCTATACAGTCTGATGGACAGACGGATGGGCGGACATTTAAAGAAGAAAAAGAATATTATTATTTACAAGAAAGGAAATAGAAAATTTAAGTAAAAAATTTAAGCACCTTAAAGAAGTGTTGTTTTACTGTAGGTATTCTTTCGCCGAATTCTTTCCAAAACAAAATGACAAAAGGAAGGAAAAAGCAGCAAGAAACCGGTAAAATAGCATCAAATGATAATAGACAATATGATATGTTTTGTTTTGTTTTGTTTTTTTCTGTTACAACTTAACGGCTACAAGTTTTCACTTATTTAGAGAACCGTGTTTACTTGAGTAGAAGGCAATTTTAAAAATGATATAGTTCAAAATATATAATATGTTCCATCCCTGTTATCCAATTCAAGTGTTGATTTAGCGTTACTATTTTTAAGAAATCAATATATTTGTAAATTATAAAGCACATATTTTATAAGACCTCAAATCACTTTGTTTACTGGTTTGTCTTTGTTGACTCTATCAGTCATAAGGAAAGTGGAGTATATATATATCGAAATGAATAGGTCCGTAAATGATTCAAAATGTGGTTTATAATATCATTATTATTATTAGTAGTAGTAGTAGTAGTTGTAGTAGTATTCCATATACTTGTTCTCTACACGTTTTTCGAACATTTACGTACCGGACATTGGCCTAGCGGTTAGAGTGTTCGGCAATCGCCCGGGAGACCTGGGTTCAATCCCAGGTCGAGTCATACCAAAGACTCAAAAAATGGTACTTGATGCCTCCTTGCTTAACACGCAGCATTATAAGGTACGGATCAAGGGTAAAGTGGAGCAATCCAGGGAAAGGAGTAGCGCCCTCCCCTACACCTTGGTGTAGTAAGCTATCGAAAAGGGAGCCTTCGGGTCACCCTCGACTATGGTCGCCTACTTTACTTTTTACGTCCACTTCGGGGGATTTGGCTGCTAAGTTTCGGCTGTTTTTATATAGTAAAGATTGTTTTGATAGATTATTCTGATTTAGTTTAATTCCAAATTTTTATTTCTGTGAATCCTCCATTGGGGTTAGCTCTCAATGAAGACCATAAGTTTATGTATTTTTTCGTGTATATATAAGTACATATTCTGTGTGTGTGTGCGTGTGTGTGTGTGCGCGCGCGCGCCCACATATTTGTACGTATATATTGAGTGGATTTTCCCCTTCTTTTTCCTTTTAGTCTATGTTGATATTTAAACCTAAATACTTAGGCTCACCATGCCCCCCCCCCAATGCAAAATAATGAATATTCTATAACAACCATTCCTATGTAAGATCAAAACTACATCAGAGATGTCATCCACTATTTAAACTCCATACCACAAAAAGAAAAACGTTCGTAATTCGTTAATGGTAGCATTTGACGTCATCAGCTTATATTGTAATATCCCCAATGAATTACAAAAAAAAAAAAAAAGACCACGGCGTCTCGTTTTCAATAAAATACTCAGACACATTACAGAAAGGATTTAACAAAAATGTATCTGTGATAGCATAGAATTGATCAATAATTTTTTCTAAATCGTCAACAATAATATCATGTAAACACGTGAAACATCTTTGGGAACTTCATCATCATCATCATCATCATATCGTGCTGGCATCACGGATATCCCTGACCCTCTCTCGCCACTCCTCCCTATCGTTCATCGCCCTAGGCAGGTCTTCAGGACAACAACCTGTATCCTCACATAGCTGCTGAATGTACGTTCGTGCTGGTCGTCCTGCTTTTGCGCGGCCGTGTGTGGGGATCCATAAGAGTAAATCTCTTATGAGTTCATCTCTGCTTCTCCAGCAATGTCCTGCATGTCTGGTTCGCCTAACTTGAATAGTTTTCGTGATAGGGGGCAGGTGGCCGTACAGTTGGTGTCTTGTGGGGTGTTGCTGCCTGGACTTGTTCAGGATTGCACGCAGCATTCTTGTGTAATTGCCATCTAGTTTCTTTTCCAGCCGTTTTGTTAGCGTCCATGTAGTGCATCCATATAGCAGTATCGATGTGACCGCTGCCTGGAAGAAACTGCGTTTCATTTTATCGGTTAGGTCTGATTTCCATATAGTCGATAGCCTATTGATAGCTGTCCATGCTTTCGTTAACCTCGTTTCGATGTCCTTTTCGGTTGATTCGACGCTGCTTCCTAGGTACGTGAATTTGTCTACTAGTTTAAGAGGGGTTCCTTGTAGAGTGGAGATGTCCCCCGTTTGGTTATAGCACATATATTCCGTTTTGTGTGCATTAACATGGAGGCCTATGCTTGCAGCTGCTCGTTCCAAACTATGCAGAAGTGTTTCGGCTTGGTCAGGTGTATTTGCCAGTATCGCTATGTCATCGGCGTAGTCGGCGTCGGTAATTGTTGTTGCGGGGTATCTTCTGCTTCTTTTCTTCGTCAGTTCGAATGCATTCTCTTTGATTTTGTCAATCGATGTTCTAAGTACGTAGTCTAGACAAATGATAAAGAGATACGGAGCCAGCGTGTCCCCTTGTAGTACTCCTGCTACAATGTCGAAGTATTCTGTGTCTCCATCTGGTGATCGTACTTTTACTTTAGTGTTTCTATAGAGAATCGTTATTGCCGCTACGGTTTCTTTAGGTATGCCGTACGCTAGTAGGATTTGTTCCATCTTTCCTCTGTGAATGGAGTCGAAAGCCTTGGTAAAGTCGACAAATATTAATGTCGCTTGTAGGTTCTTTGCCCGTACACCTTCAAGGATTCTGCGGATGGTTAATATTTGTGATGTCGTAGATCTATTTCTTCGGAAGCCATTTTGGTTTTTTCTAAGTATGTTGTCGATTTTGGGTTCTATTCGGTTTCGTAGTAGGGCATTGTAGATTTTTGAAGCTATGGATGTAAGTGTTATGCCTCGGTAGTTTTTGGCTAATCCGAGGTCTCCCTTTTTAGGGAAGGGGAGTATGCATCCCTTCGTCCATCTATCTATCGGATTTTGATTGTATACTGCGTTGCAGTGTCGGAGCAGTATGTCGTCGAATTGTCTGGTCTTCCATACTTCCGGGGGAATTTCGTCCAGCCCTGCAGCTTTCCTATTTTTAATTTTTCTGAGAACCGAGTCGAGTTCTTCTTGTGTGAACGGTCCAAGTTTAATGTCTAATTGTTTGCTAATTATTCTGGTGATTGGTTCATGCGTTATTTTTGGTGGGTTTCCAAGTAGGTTTTCGAAGTGCTGTTTCCACAGTTTTATTCTTTCTTGTTGGTTTGCTGCTTTAAGTTTTGCTTTGGCTGTGTTCTTTCTTCTGCTCACTTCGTTTATTGTTTGCCAGGCTATTCTAGATTGTCTATCTTCCACCGAGTCTCTAATCTTATCTATCTGATTTTGAATGTATTCTGCATGTTCCTTTATATATATGCCTGCTAATTGATATTGTGCCGTTTTTAGTTTTAAGGCATTTGTGTTTGTTGATCCGCATGGAAAAACTCTGTCAACGAGCAGTAGGAGGGGTAGGATTGCTTATAGGACCTAGAGCACTAAAAACGCTTAATAGCATAGAGAAAATACAACCTAGAATGATGGTAGCTACATTTAACGGAAACCCCAGAGCAACAATCGTCTCATGCTACAGCCCCACCAATGTTAGTGAAGAAAATGAAATAGTCACCTTCTACGATGAGTTATCCTCATTAGTGCGTAGCATCCCGAAACACAACATGTTAGTCATTGGAGGAGACATGAATGCACAAATCGGGAAAAACGGAAACAAAAAATACAGCCTCCACAACACGTCAAATAGAAATGGGCAACATCTAACAGATTTCATGATAGAAAATAGATTAGCATGCCTCAATACAAACTACCAAAAAAGAGAGGGCAAACTATGGACATACACGTACGCAAACAATACTAAAGCTCAGATAGACTACGTCCTTATAAACAAGAAATGGAAGAATAGTGCATTGAATTGCGAGGCATACTCCTCTTTTGAGGGTGTGTCCACCGATCACCGAATAGTCACGGCAAAAATACGGTTAAGCCTACGAAAAAACGACAAACGAACAGCGACCACCAAACACTATGACTGGGCCCTATTAAACAACAAAGATGTAAGAGATAAATACGTATTAGAATTAAGAAACAGATTCGAAACACTACAAGAAAAGACGGAAAAAAGTACACCAAACGACGAATACGAAAATTTCGTCAATGCACACCTTGAGGCAGCAGCAAAATACATTCCAACAAAAATTAAAACTAAATATAGAGTCCCATGGGAAACTTTAGCGGTGAGAGAAAAACGTGCACTAGTGAAAACAGCCTCCAAAAACTATTGGGAACTTAAATGGCACCAATTCTAAACTTAGCTGACATAAAAGAAAATCAATGCAAAATCATAGCAAAAAATACAGCAACAATATAAGAACAGAATTTATTAGATGATGGAAAAGATATCTAGATGACTGTTTCATATTTTTAAATACTCATTGGGTAATATTAAAAATTTACATAACTTACTCCAAAACCTATCCTCTAAAATAAAATTCACCATGAAATACAAGTTTTAAAAAACTACAATTTTTAGAGATCTCATTAAAAAATCAAAATGGCCACAGATATTTACCACAAACCCACAAACACCTAATAATACCCACATTTAAAAAGGCATAACACCTAAAACGGCAACCCCTTACACACTATCACGTAGGTACTCCCTATAATCACCAAGAAAAACCTCCAAGACGCTCAATGAGAAGAATTACGCATAACCCTCCACCAGATGGAATACCTTGCAACACTAATAAATAAGGGATTCGAATTAACAGAAAAAATACTATTAAATGAATTACGAATCCCCCAAATATACAGTAACCAAGAACATTTAGCGTATGTATCAACAGATAACAAAAACAACCCAGATCTTTTCCAAAAATCTCAAAGAATTTAAACCAACGTACAAAACAATGATAAACCCTAAAACTTACAAAACATAACAAAAATAATTCAAATCAAACTACGACCAAGAAAACTGAAAACTTACTTAAAAACTTAAAAACCTCATCAAAATTCGGGGAAGATACAACGCATTTGAAACTGCAAAAATAAACGATGTCGAATATGTAATAGAATCATAAAATGAAAATCCTATTGATTTGAAAATCTAAAAGCAACATTCATAATAAAAAGAAATTTCAGTTGAAATTCAAAAAATATAGTCTGCAGAATCAAATGCACAAGCTGCAATCACATATACATAGGTTGCATTCAAGCAGTAACCAATAGAGACACTTCAATTCAGTATGTTATTGCTATATATCTTATGAGATGACTGACCAATTCTTATGATTTCAGGTTCAAATGAACAGCTACAGTAGAAATTGGAATACACCCTAAAAATGCAATCTGGACGTGAGGAAGAACGATATGCAATAAAATTCTGTTTGAAACTTGGAAAAAAATGCTCCAGAAGCGTATGGAATACTTCAGACTGCTTTTCCACCATCTTGCATGAATCGAGTGTCAGTTTTTGAGTGGCATAAGAGATTCAAGGAAGGCAGGGAGTCTGTGAGGGATGATGAGAGGTATGGGAGGAGTAAGGAAGTCAGAACACTAGAGTTGATTGGCCAAAGGGTTAGGGTTAGGGTTTCTATGTTGAGGTTTTAAGGGAGTTCAGCAAGAGATTCCGTCGGAAGTGGCCAACACTCTTCAAATCGGGTCAGTGGCATTTCCAGCAAGACAATGCACCAGTCTCCATCCTTGTCACTGACTATTTGACCAAGATGGGCATCAACACAGTTCCTCAGCCTCCTTATCGTCCAGATCTTGCTCCCTGTGACTTTTGGTTATTCTCTAAGCTCACAGGCTGTCGTTATGAGACAATTGAGAAGATGAAACAGGCTGTGATGAAGGTCATTGACACTCTCACACAAGAGGACTTCCATTGGGCCTACTAGCAGAAGTTGTCGGAACGGTAGAACAAGTGCATTGCAGCCGGAGGAGATTACTTAGAAGGGGACTAGAGTTTCATGTGTGTACTATCAATAAATGTGCCCATACGAAAATTGTCTTGAAACATACATACACCTCGTATGTGTATGTATACCAAAATGTATATACGTATAAACGTATATACATACCTACCCACACGTATATACAAGATACATACATTTACACAGAAATACATATATATGAAGAAATTTTTCTTCATACTGTCGGATTTATTTCCATAAATTACTTCCCTGTAAATAAATATAAAACATTTAGATCGGTTCAAAATAAAAAGAAAGTAAAAAGCAAAGGACAAGAAAATCCACGGTGTACCCTTGAAAATATATGTGTGTCCGAGTGTATATATATATGAGTTTACAGAAATGTTTAAGTTTATGCACATATACACAAAGAAAACGTACTTAAATATACCTGTAAAATCGCCTGAAGAGAAGGTAAAATTCGTAACATATGAAGCGCAGAAGTATATGAAATATTAAAAAACGAGATACCAAATCCGAAATCATTCACGGACCAATTCATTTTAATATATTTACTTTTCTTCATTGGACTGACAACACTCATTATATATATATATATATATATATATATATATATATATATATATATATATATACTAATCTAATATCTACCAGCATTCACGGTACCAGAAAAAAAACGAAAAAAAAACCCGCCAGGAACAAGAAATAAAAGTATCTCGAATCACTGCCCGGGGGAAAAAGAAAAAATTATAGGTCAAAAAGAAAGAAAAGGCCAATCTCGTCCGATCCCTTGAAAAAAATCAACGGATACGCAGTCAGTTGGTCAAAAGAAAACTAAAAACCTTCCGCGAATCCTGCAATGCTACAATTACATAAGTGCTCAACACAAGTGGAGCCAATTATAAAATTATGAAATAATTTTATAATTATATATGTATATATATATGTGTGTGTGTGTGTGTGTGTGTGTGTGTGTGTGTGAAAATTTAAAGATTTAAAAATGACAATGTCTTCAGAGGATTATTTTATTTATAGTTGAATTATTTCACAACGCTAAACGTTTCGTTATTTGTTGTTGTTTTTTTGTTTGTTTTTTGTTTTGTTTTTGTTTTTGCTTTTATTTATTTATTTTTTTTTTTTTTGCTTTGTTTTCTTTTTTGCATAAAACCTTTATCAGGGCGTTTAAATATTTGATGTTGAAACTTCTGAATTTTATTTGAATTAAATTTTTGTTTGTTAAATGAAACGAAAAATGAAAAAGATTTAAATATTATATTTCGATTAGTGGCGTAGTTTCAAAACTGTGCATTATAGTAAGGCTTCGAAAGAAATGTGTTCATTACTTATCTATCTATTTATCTATCTATCAATCTTTCTATCTATCTATCTCAGTCTATTCATATCTATCTATCTATCTATCTATCACAATCTTTTCATATACGTCAACAGCTACATCCATTATAGTCAGCCAGTCCACATCTATCTATCTATCTATCTATCTCAGACTTTTCATATCTATCTATCTATCTATCTATCACAATCTTTTCATATACATCAACAGCTACATCCATTATAGTCAGCGAGTCCACATCTATCTATCTATCTATCTATCTCGTTCTGTTCCTATCTACCTATTTCAACCATTTCATAATACATCTATCTTTATCATTGTCAGTCTGCATCTTTCTATTTCTCTTAGTCTTTTAACACACACGCGTGAACACACACACTCACACGCGCACATGCATACACACGCACACATATATATATACATATATGAGAAGGGAATGTTGGAAGGTAGACGTGTTGTTAATTTAACTTTCTTTGTATTTCTTTCCTCTTTCTTCTAGGTTTTAAAAAATGGATCATGGATATATATATATATATATATATCCATGATCCATTCTTTTAAAAGCTAGAAGTAAGTGGAAAAAATAAAAAGAAAGTTAAAGTTATAACACGTCTACATTCCAACATTCCCCTCTCAACACCACATTCTCGATTGCTTTATCTCTTAAATTTTACTTTCACATTTTCGACTTCGAAGCAAAATATTTGTATAATTTCTATTCGAGATTTTCATCAATTTTTTTTTTTCTTAAAACAACTACACCCTCTTTTGAAATGCATAAAATCAATTTTTTTTAAATCTTAAGTTAAGATTTAAGTTAAAACTAATTTAATGGTTAATCTAAATATACTTTCTGTTTCTTCGTTTTTTAATATGGCATGCTATGATATTTTATAATAGTATTTTAATGGGGGGGGTCTTCTGTTGGAAAGGATATAAAAAAAAACACCTGCGATATATAACATAAATAGTAGGTTCATTCAGTTTAATATTAAGTAAAATTACTTTTAGAATTTCTAAAGAGTCTAAAGAAATTAGGATTGTCAGATCGAGAGTTTGCGAGTAGGGATTAGTAGTTATTACTTTTTGAATTTAGACAAGTAAGTAAATATGGGTTGTATATCTACTCCGTCTCTCATGAAGTGACTCAAAGACGTTTAGATATTTAAATTACTTTTCGGAATAAAAGACAACTGATAAATAAATACGAAGCCTTTAAGGAAAAATCATTGTCAGCAACCGAAGGCATCGGAACAGAAGATCTAAGAAAGCGGAAAGGCAATATGATTTAATGGTTTAAAGAAAATCAATATGAATAAGACCATTTAGGGACTGACTTAGATAAAAAGAGGCAGTAGTAAAGTTAAGTCTTGAGGGAACAGCCGAGTCGAAGGAAATTCCACCAACAGAGAGTGAAAGTTGCTGTTGCCGACAATCGAAATAGATACCTGTTATAAAAATTCAAATTGTATTTATGTCGGGAAATGTGTCCCATCTTCGCAGAAAATGCAGGTGGAGAGCCCAACTGCGCTCTGTGTGTTTCACTCTCCTCTATCCGACTTAGCTGACAATACAATACACCTTCAGCAGACCCTAAGTCATCCACCAATTGGTCTCTGGTGCTACTACAGTAATACGATGACTGCTCAACAAACGTCGTAATATCGTCACCCACGTTACATAAACTGATCAATTAACTTGAATACAGAGAATAGTAATATACAAAAAAACAATGTGTTATCGGCAAGGTCTAGAACATAACGACATTATCCCCTGATGAGGAATAAGGTCTCCTCCTTAAAATATTTTTATGAGTATAACACTAAACTGCATCAAATAGTGAGGCTCGATTTCTGTTAATCCAATGTCTACTTTGACCCGAAATGGATTAAAGTCCCATTGTATGTTAAGGTCCTATGGTAAATTCTTAAAACCTTATAAATCAGAACAAACAAATTATTTTTGTCATTAAGGGTTTTCGGACTATTGTCTTAACCTTTATTGTTATTTCCTCAACGTTTCGGCCGATATGTCCTTCGACCTTCTTCAGGTGTTTGTCGAACTCGGGAACCTTCACGGAACTTCGAACTACGTCCTTTATTGAATCCACGGGGGTCGCCTGTTCTGATTCCGTTGGCCATAACTGGGTACAAGGACACATAGCGTAACGGTTATAGGCGTTGGTTCCCTTAGCTTCTAAAAATACAATCATCTGGATGTTGCAGGTTCAATCCTGACTGCAGGTGAGCAATAACACAGGTGTACTTAACACTTGTACTCGGTTATGGCTAACGGAATCAGAACAAGCAACCCCCATGGATTAAATAAAGGACGTAGTTCGAAGTTTCATGAAGGTTCCCGAGTTTGACAAACACCTGAAGAAGGCCAGAGGACATATCGGCCGAAACGTTGTGGAAATAACAATAAATATGAAAACAATAGTCCGAAAACCCTTAATGATAAAAATCAACAAGCTTCGTCTCAGAAATTTAGACAACTAAGCAAATTATTATTGAAATTATTATTTATCCATTGAAATCATTTAATTCTGGAGACGGTTGTCGTGTAACTGTTATCGTCATAGGAAATGGATAAGTAACCCAAAGTTCAAATCCAGTATAAAATTGTTTGGGTTTCACTTTGTGCAAATAACGTCGGGAACGGAATTAGTCCATTTCTCCTATGAGTGAATAGTAGGGCAGACTAGGCACTTTAGCCTTCGTAAAGCAACCGGTCAAACAACTAAAAAAACTCTGTATTAATTGACTTTGCGTCGCATCCTACCAGTAGGGATGGTGTTGGTTAAACATATTTTTCAATGAATTATATCATATTCCGGCATTAAATTACCCATAAGGTGTTGATATACAGTTAAGCAAATCAAATTAAACAACAGCGGATTAAAATGATTGTAAACTAAATTAAAATGCAATCTCTTAAAACGTTGATATTGCTTCTAATTGTGGAAGTTTATCCTGTTTAAAATGATCGTGAAGATTTTCTACCGCGTATAACTGGGAATTATAATTGTTAAACTGACTTCGGCATAAAATAACGCAACCGAATTGACATGCCGTAAATTTAAATCACCAACCAGCCAACCTATAACAAAAAATTTACCCGAGAATAATTTTACACAGTTTTTATTCAAATTTCTTAACGAAGATTAAAACAGGAATAATGAGATAAACAAAAACATCTTTGATCATTCTTACTTGAAAAAAAAATGCGAAAAAACGGACGTATATTCTTTTCTGAAGCAAGATTCCACGCAACATTAATTCTCACAAGTCAGTGAGAATTTGTTGAAGGAAAAGATAAAGTCATAGTTACAATATTCATATATCAGAAGATAATAATAATAATAATAATAATAATAATAATAATAATAATAATAATAATCGACTCAAATCTCTTTCCAAAAGATCGCCATAAAAATTGAAAACCGATCGAGACGCCATGAATGTTAGTTTATTCAGAGATTCGCGATTCTAGTTGAACGTTAAAAAAAATCAGAAAAAAGTAAAAAAAGATAAACAAACTTTATCAACTAGTAATGTTGACGTTATTCATTTTATCTTAATGTTTGCTGATAATTTCATTCGCAACTAACTTAAGTTATCAATCTACGACAATGAGGAAACAGAATAGATCAAAAATAACAAGAGATTGGGCTTTCAGCGAAAAAAAAAAATATTAACGTCAAAAAGAGTTTTCTTTTTAATTTCCGGTTTATGCTGTATCCTCTGTGCCGCTTGTTAACATCCCGTGTGATGCGTAATAAAAAAAATACAAATTAAGATAAAAGAAAATACTAGTGAAAATTAATGGTTTATAATTTTTCATGTAAACATATTTATTTGAATAAATAAAAGAAAAAAGATATTATTTTTTTAATTCTTTTTCTTTCATCTTACATTAGCTTTTTGGTACTAAGAGCAAGAACGATACCTATTTATGTCGATAAAGCAAGCAACGTTGGAATAAAATCAATAATAAAAAAATGTAAAACAAGCTTGAAATTAATACTCAAAATACTTACCCTGAATTAGCACGTAGAAATCTCAACAAAACAAGGGGTCGACTTATACATCAGGGCTTAATTTGAAACCCTTACCCTACAGTGGTCAATCAGTTGAACAGTTTACCTAACAATAGATATTCACCACTTAGCGTACCTCTAGCAGACTGCCATAAACATTTGTTATATTCTCATATGCAGTATCATAACGACACAATAATAAAGACGCAGGAAGACTTCTTTAAAAAAAATATATACCTCTCAATTTATTTGCAAGGTTCGAAAGGGTTATGTGGGGTTCTACGGTGAGAGGGAGTTGGAGACCGAACAGAACTGCAATATATTGACCCCCACTCTTATGGCCGTCAGCGTTGTGTCCTACTCGTTCTCCAGGGCTGCTCAACCGGAGGCCCAGAGGCCCACTCTGCTGGATGATGGCTTTCTTTACTGCATCTTATCAGCAACTTCTCTGGACAACAACTCAATCGGGGGCCCCGAGCCCCTTCGGCTTGGCGTGGCTTTCCCTACCACATCTCGTCCATAACTCCGTTTCCAACTGTTCCCAACTGTCTGACTTCTGTCTTGACTGAGTTATATAATAGTTCAACGCTCACTCAATCGCCTACTCGATCTTTGGAATGGCATGTTTGATCGTCATCAAGCGGAAATAACTGTCATGCAGTTCAGGGGTCACTCTCTTCCGGTGTATCAGTCTATGAGTGTATTATGGGATTTTTTACCAAGTCCCATTTCATCAGCTAAGCACGCCTACGCGATCTCTTTCGATTACTGGCCATTGGAATGTGTCACTTCCTTCCGGTGCATCACTTTGTAATGGCATATTTGCTCGGGCCGAAGGTCAAAATACAACAATATATTGATAATAATACAAATTAACTCATGTTTCCAAACGAAAAACTGTAACATGATATAGAGAGTCGAAGTTAGAAAGCAAAGGCAGGTAAATTTCTGGGGAAGGAGGGAGAGAAGAAAAAATAAGAAGAAAAAGTAGACGAACTGGCGGCCAGCTGATCTCTGAGTTACTCAAGTCAAAGCTCTCGTTGTAGGCCAGCCAGTCATGACTATGGTAATTTAAAAATGCCTATAGAAATTGGAGGCTCTAAATCTTTTGCGCAGGTGTGAAACCACCGGAAACCGATATGTCCTTCCCCCGACACTCCGATAACGCTATACCCTTCCTTTTCCAGTTCTTTTTGAAGATCTTCATATTTGCTTGTTTTGTAATCATGGCTAAAAATGATATCAACGTATGCATTAGCAAACCATGTACTTCAACTGCTAGGTTAACGAAAAGAGGAAATCTGATCCCTCTCTGAGAAAATAAAATGGAAAGTCTTCCTAGTTATAGTCATGTTAGTACTACTATGTGGTTGCACCACACAGCTTTTAACGAAATGCTGGGAAGAAAGCTAGAAGTGAACTACTGAAAGGAGCTGCGTTCTGTTTTAAACAAATACAACACCACTCTTTAAAAAAGTGTAATTTACCATCCATTTCATTAACCAGCCAAGTAAGACCATGGGTACTTCTGGAGAAGTAAGGACAAACTCATAACCGATGTCCTCCAATGGACTACTACTCATGGAAACACCAGCGTTGAGCGACGAAAAAAATTCATCAACTATGTGTTGACACTGTTTTCTGGAGGACTTACCGAAAGCAATGGATGGGAGGGATAGATAGTGAGAAAGATAGAGTAAAAGGAATCTATGCTGTCAGTATTCTTTGATGACGATGGTCGTATGCTAGTGACTAACTCGATTTTCTAAAAATATATCTTTGGTGTAGTAATTGTCATCACTAACAGTCAATTGGTATGCATACAGAAATACAGGTTTATGGTAACGCCAAAGAAGATAGATAGCGTCGCAATATGGCCATCAGAGATCAAAGAATTGTAGTAATACAAAATCAGAATATTAGTGTTGCAAAGAACAGACAAACCAGCAAAATCCTTGTTAGCAAGATGTAATATGCGATTTCTAAGAAATAAGTCGTCTTCAATTCCACCCTACTGAGCACGTAATTTTGAGTAATCAGAAAATTTGTCTGTGAGAATTCCCTGTTGATAGATTGACTTGAATATTTAATAAAAATAAGTGAATTGCTTGTCATCCGTTTCTTTGATTGAAATGTTAATGGAAAGACAGCATCATCCGTTGTTGAAAACAGGTTTTACTATCGTGGGATTCAAATGATACAAAAGTGATTTCAGCAAATGATTAGAATTATATTCTTCTGATGTGTTTGCTTATATCTATGTCAATCGGTTCATAAGAATCTATGAGCATGTATTTCCAGCAAGCTCTCTCTCTCTCTCTCTCTCTCTCTCTCTCTCTCTCTCTCTCTCTCTCTCTCTTGTTTCATTGCATCTACTTAGATCTGATTATTGCCTGTCTCTATCTGTATCAAGCTATTCATAAGTACCTTCTATGAATCTAACAAGCTAATTCTCTCTCTCTCTCTCTCTCTCTCTCTCTCTCTCTCTCCCTCTCTCTATTTTCTCTAGATTTCTGCCAATTTTTCATCACGTTTGTATTTCAAAATCAATCTGCGCATCTTACCCAATCTTTCAAAATTTACCATCATAGTGCTATCAATCTGCCTTCTCATATATTTTAGTTTTGTCATTTCTATTCTAATCAATTTATATCTGCTTCAGTCGGGCCATTATCTATCCATTCCAGTTTCATTATATATATATATATATATATATATATATATATATATATATATATTATTATTATTATTATTATTATTATTATTATTATTACCTTCATTGTCCATTCAAAAAGATTCATTCTCTGATTCTAAAACGCCAGCAGCAAATAAAAAAACGTATATTTAATTTTTCTTATTTTTCGCAGATTTTCTTATATCCTTTACATATATTCCATCAATAAATGGATGTAATCCTAACATGTATTTAATTATCCACTTCCGGGAAGAGAACGCAATTATTTAAATATACTTGTATTGGAAAACTTTCTTTATATACATGCTTACGTGAGTTTTCAGAAATGTATATATATATTCATAAATATGTGTGTGCATGAAAGAGAGAGAGAGAGAGAGAGAGAGAGAGAGAGAGAGAGAGAGAGAGAGAGGAAACACTGTGAAAAATAAGATTAGTATGTTTCACTGTTGAAATTACAGCCTCAGAATGAACTTATTCCACTAGTGGAGTTCTCGTTGCTTACAGCATAACAGGTTGGACTGTGACACCGTAGAAAGCGTCTTCAAATTCTGGTCTTGCTATTTTGTTCACATTCGGACAAATACACTAAGGAAACGTATGAACCAATTTTCTACCCAGAGATCTAGGTTAAACTACTGTTGTTCCACAAGGTTACCTTTGGCTTTAAATAAACCACTAAGGTTGATATGCTACTAATCAAAGAAACGAAATCCAGCAGGAACAAAGAAGAGAATTTCTTTTATATTTTATTGGTTGTATAAAATCATTAATTGGAATCATTTTGAGATGAGGCTTCTTAATCTGAGAATTAATTCTTTTTTTATTTATTGCGGACTTTTTGTCTTCATCTTGGTTGTTTTTTTTGTTTGTTTTTTTTTTTGTAGGTTATTTACGCCAAATCCATTTTCATGTAAATAATCAGTTCTATTTCAAACAATTCAATTTAGTATGAATACAGAGTTTAATTATTAAAAACATTTCCATTTCAAACTATTCAAACAGTTATATATAACAATTCAGTTTAGTGTAAGTACAGTTTCAATGTCAAAAAAAAAAAAAAAAAAAAAAAAAAAAAAAAAAAAAAAACTACCAAGATGAGGACAAAAAGTCCGCAATAAATTTTAAAAAATTGTATAAAATCAGTTTTCTATTTTTTCTCTTTTTTAGCTTCCCACTTCTTTGAGGAATCATTAGATAATAACAGATTAGTTGTTTGGTTGATTGGATTTAATGGCATATCAACGGCTATAGGTTATTTAATGCCAGAGCCTTTTTAAACATATATAATATATATATGATTTGTAAACGCATATTTTTTTAGGTAGATGATGATTGGGTTTCATGACAAATTAATCTCTTAAGGGTCATTGAGTGTCGAATTCTGATATATATATATATATATATATATATATATGAATGTTAATTGTTAATAAATAGTCCGGAATTAGTGCTTTAGAATAGGTCAAAGCTTTTATAAACTTGATGGTCGAAGGTGTTGGTAACAGAGTTATATCTTTAATAGGAGGCCAATTGTTTTTAAAAGTTGATTATGTTTTTGAGAGCAATTTTAAAAAATAGTTCCTTCATGCTGTTCGCCTTATAAAACTTTTTTTTATAACAGAGGATATGTTGTGAAAACTTGGTCATGAACTAGTTTTTGTTCGGTTCGGTTTTAATGGGATATCAACCTTCGTTGATCGTTGTCCCATTTAATCTATATCTGATTAGATAAAGAACTTTTCCAAGAATAATATTCCAAAAGTGAACGTAAAAGTTTGGTTGTAATTCCTATTCGCTTACTAAGATGTTGCAGTTTAGTCCGTTAACCACTCAATCATGTGACTCCTCCCTATAAATTGGGTATTTATGAATTACAGGTTTCTTTGATTTTGTTATTGGACATGCATGTCAGAGATTTGTTTACAGCTATTCCAGTGGTATACTCTGACATTAAATATTTAGGGATGTTCATCTGCATTTTTCATTAATTTTCTGAAAATTTTGTCGCTTTATATCTCCTGAAATAGTTTGCCCAGTAGGCAAGTAGAATGCACTCACTGCAACTCTGCAGAGGGGTAAGACCCCCCACAATGAGTGTCCTGGATATAACACTAAACAATCTGATGGTGTGGTCCCAGTAATGCTGGGGCTTTGGGGAATACAGAGCCCCCCTTCATTGCCATTACTCCTAGGTCCACTCAGGCCCGGAGTGGTAGCACCTAATAGGGCCCTATCTATGGGTTAAATAGAACTAACAGCAACTGAATTGCTTGATTAAACTGAATAGCTTGAAATAGAAATGTTTTTGATAATTGAACCGTACTTACATTTAAACTGCGTGCTTATGCTAAACTGAATTATTTGAAATAGAACTGTTTTTTGACATTGAAACTGTATTTACACTCAACTGAATTGTTCAACATAGAACTGTTCGGACATTTAACTGTGTGTAAACAAAATCTGTACTTATACTAAACTGAATTAGCTGAATTAGAACTGCTTGACTAAACTGAATAGCTTGAAATATTTTTCACCATTAAAATGTACTTACATTTAAACTGCGTACTTATGATAAACTGAATTGTTTGGAATTGAACTGTTTTGACATTGAAACTGTACTTACACTAAACTGAATTGTTATATATAACTGCTTGAATAGTTTGAAATGGAAATGCTTTTAATAATTAAACTCTGTATTCATGCTGAACTGAATTGTTTGAAATAGAACTGATTATTTACATGAAAATGGATTTGGCGTTAAATAACCTACAAAGGTTGATATGCCATAAAATCCAACAAACCAAACCAAACCAAACGTGAAATAGTTTACAGGTAATCGCGTAAATTTTTGTTTCACACACACACGAACTCACACGTACGTGCGTACGGCAAACACACGTATATACACACATACACGTACACACATACACGTGCACACAGGTATACACACGTATACACACAATCCTCAGACCAAAGTTTGGAGACGTGTTTAGCTAAACTGTTATCGTTGTACGAAGGAAATTTGCAATCCAAGTTCAAATCCAGGACAAGGCTGTTGCATTTCATTTATTACCGTATGGATTCAGAGACTGTTCAGAAGGGCTTTGTTACCCAGAGGGAAAAGAAATATGCGTGGATTTTAGAAGAATGCATTAAAAATGTAGAATGGCGTAATGGATTTTCGCAGGGCAATGTTGAAAGTTTTTTTTTTGTTTTATACATTCACTGTGATTGTTTTTATGAAAAAAAATTACAATATGTTTTTATCAGAGGGCAAGTCATAAGAGCTGATTTATTTTAATGACAAAGGGAATTATCAAAACAAAAGGTTGACACCTGAATGTTGTTATGAGTTCAAAGCGGATTTTTAGCTAAATTTAGAAGCGGAATAAGGTGTATAATTTGGCCGAAGGCTGATAGTTCCTTGAAGTCACCCATACGTCGACCCAAACCCTGTCACGAGTACGCATAAATTAACCAGAATAGTAGTAAGCAAATACGATTGAGGCTGAACAGACCACACAGGGGTAGAAAGGAAGGCACACGGTGTAGTTAACATAGCCCTGAAATTAATTGACCTTGTACCAGACTGCTTTGAGTAAAGAAAGTGAGATAACCGTCCAAATACTACAATGTGAAAAACAAACATAACCACCATTTAAAATTGCCTTGTACCAGACTACTTTGAGTAGAGAAAGTAAGAAAACCGTCCAAATACTACAATGTGAAAAACAAACATAACAGCCATTTAAAATTGCCTTGGACCAGACTGCTTTGAGTAGAGAAAGTAAGAAAACCGTCCAAATACTACAATGTGAAAAACAAACATAACCGCCATTTAAAATTGCCTTGGACCAGACTGCTTTGAGTAGAGAAAGTAAGAAAACCGTCCAAATACTACAATGTGAAAAACAAACTTAACCGCCATTTAAATTGCCGTGTACCAGACTACTTTGAGTAGAGAAAGTGAGAAAACCGTCCAAATACTACAATGTGAAAAACAAACATAACCGCCATTTAAAATTGCCTTGGACCAGACTGCTTTGAGTAGAGAAAGTGAGATAACCGTCCAAATACTACAATATGAAAAACAAACATAACCGCCATTTAAAATTGCCTTGTACCAGACTGCTTTGAGTAGAGAAAGTAAGAAAACCGTCCAAATACTACAATGTGAAAAACAAACATAACCGCCATTTAAAATTGCCTTGTACCAGACTGCTTTGAGTAGAGAAAGTAAGAAAACCGTCCAAATACTACAATGTGAAAAACAAACATAACCGCCATTTAAAATTGCCTTGGACCAGACTGCTTTGAGTAGAGAAAGTAAGAAAACCGTCCAAATACTACAATATGAAAAACAAACATAACCGCCATTTAAAATTGCCTTGTACCAGACTGCTTTGAATAGAGAAAGTAAGAAAACCGTCCAAATACTACAATGTGAAAAACAAACTTAACCGCCATTTAAAATTGCCTTGTACCAGACTGCTTTGAGTAGAGAAAGTAAGAAAACCGTCCAAATACTACAATGTGAAAAACAAACATAACCGCCATTTAAAATTGCCTTGTACCAGACTGCTTTGAGTAGAGAAAGTAAGAAAACCGTCCAAATACTACAATGTGAAAAACAAACATAACCGCCATTTAAAATTGCCTTGTAGCAGACTGCCCTGGGTATAGCAGATAGAATATAGACGAAGTTTAGACGTCTAACTTGCCACTTATGTAAGAACTTCGAACCGTATTTTTATATGTGCTAAATATTTTCGTTTTTGTAAAGACGTGTATGCACTCTACTTTTGAGAATCATTTTTTACTTACTAAATTATGCTGTGGTATTTTTCTACTTGCTGACTCTGATTAGTGTTTGATTCGTTGTCGGGATCTGGAAAACACAATGTCTGCGGATAGAAGACCATTTCGCGTTATTCTATGATATTTCGGACCAACGGAACATTCAGCAGATGGACGGCGAAATCATCTCCGTGTTTGGTGAGAGGCGACCACACCGTCTCACACATTTCGCGCTAATGCCCTTAGCAAAAGCATGAGTCTATCTGTTTGCTGCTCAGCTACGAGTAAATAATTGGACAAACTGGGTTTTTAACCTTGGTTAGGCAACTGGTCTCGGAGAAGGAAGAATATGAATACAAATCACCTTTATTCCTCTTTGATATTGGCCTTTTGTCACACCCTGTGCATGGAGGGGTGGTTGACAAAACGCCAATATCAAAGGGGAATAAAGGTGATTTGAATAAGAAACGTATAAATCCCAACTGATAATCAACATATCTCTCAATCGGTTTGCAATTATTTGTTCTTTGCAAGTGATACATTGATGAAGCTCACTACCAATGGTTTTTGTGGTCAGTTAATTTCCAAGAGTTTGCGAGAACTTTTTTCAAACAAAATGATATTCCCGAAATATCAGTATTTTACGGGTAAACAATTAGTAAGTAAAGTAAAGTTGTCTCCCTTTAGTCAATGGTGACCAGAAGGCTCCCTTTTCAATAGCTACTACATCGAGGTGTAGGAGAGGGCGCTTCTAACAATATTTGCTTGTCAGTTCTTTGTAGAAATACTTTTCTAGCCATTGGTCTCAAGCAAGCGCTCTGAGAGTGTTATAAATATTCAACAAGAATCTTTTAAAGAAGTCGAACTTAATCCAGTCGCCATTTCTTTTATTGGCTATTCTTTTCGCATTATTTTCCCGAATACAAACACAAAGAAACTTCATCTATTTTGTATCATGTCACTTCCAGTTAATTCTAACAAGTTCAGTGGCCTTAGGATGACTACCTCTTGTCTAAACCAATTGTTGTCGTGGAAGAGGGCTCACCTTTCTAAAATAACACATCTCACAACTGGCTTGAAGTACAACTTCCAGAAAAAGAAAAAGATCTGACTAAATACCTGGAATCAACAAGTTGATATTGAGTTGGGAACATGGCAAAAAATGTGAGATTTTTGTTGAGGATCAAACCCAACAAACTAATCTAGTCTGATTTTTTTCTCCGGACTGAAAGGTGCCAGTTCATACGCAAACTTCAAAGTAGGAAATTAAACGGATACGTTTTAAGGTTTTGTTTAAAACATGACAGAAGCGTGCTGCGTGCTGATTTGATCAAATTCGAGAAGCAGCACCTGACGAAAGAGAATATGTGCGGCAATGTACCTCCCGTCTTAAAAAGAACATCAGTTAGGTTTTCCTATGGAGTAGTACACGTGAACACACAAGTGTGGGTCAACCAACAAAAACTTATATTCATCAGCTCTGTGCGAAAACTAGATGCCGTCTACAGGACTTACCAAGAGAGTTGTGTGTGTGTGTGTGTGTGTTGAAAAATTAAGGAGGAATGAACACAATAAGGAAGACATACACGACATAGAAAATTACTGGAGAATTTTGATTGATTGATTGATTTTAACGGCATATCAACCCGTTAGGAGTTATTTTATACTTAGTGGTCGGGAAATTTCGTACTATGAACTTATATATTTACATCTTTTCATTAATTGTTTCTTTAGAGTTTTTGCTCACAGTTGTATAGTTTCGAGTATTCCGAACCGATTTTAATAATTATAAGATTTCAAGTAATTATTTCTTTCATAATAGTCATTTTTGGTAAACAATTCTATGGTTTCACGTAACCAACAACAATCCATAGAAAGCAATTATTGCTTTAAGTAAATATTTTTAATAAAATTAATTTACAGTTATGTAATATCAAGTATTCCTATCAAATACAATTAATTTTAAACAAATCTACAAAAACATTGATTTAATCTAGAACTGGGCCCTCACCATCACTTACAAAGAGTCATACTACGAAGACACATTAGGGAGGGGTCTTACCCACTCGGCAGGGGATACACTCAGTGTATTTCAAGAAATGCAGAGAGGATAAAAAGGGAAATAAATCTACACAAGATTTTTTTTTATTCCTAATTAAATTCCTGATTTTGTCGTAATGAAACTCCATAATCAGGCACTTTCAGTACAACTAATCTCTCTCTCTCTCTCTCTCTCTCTCTCTCTCTCTCTCTCGCTCGCTCAGAGATTCCTTGAAGCGGAAACAGCAAAGAATTCTTATTGGACACTTTAATTGAGAAGCGTTCTTTTGGAATAATAAAAATTGTTTTATAAGTTGATATCTTCTGTCAAAAAGTCACAAAGATATCAATTTCATGGCTTTTTGAAGTTTACGTTCCGTTGTGCTATTCTCAAATTAACTATTTTATGAACAAAAAAAAGAACTTTAAATAGATTATTAAAAAGGTCTATAACAAAGTTAGAATACCTCGAGAGAACTTTGATTATCCTTATTCGATCATCTGACACCTGTTTTTGACCAAATTGAATGACAAAATTGTCCCTTATTTTGAGTTACGAAAATAATCTTTTTTGTATTACTTTAAAATGTTGTTAGCTTACATTCCGTAATTTCAGCTATCCCTAAGAGATTAAAGCTGCTTTTGTTGTGATGAACTGGAAAACCATTAGATTTCAACAATAACGGAAACACATATAAACGTATATATATATATATATATATATATATATATAGGTTTGGTTATGTCTAATTATCATCCAAAAAGATTCAGGCCTCTTCTGCTGTAATGCACAGGAAACCGTCACTTATTAAAAAATAATGGAAACATATATATATATATAATGGCTGTCCTCTCGGTTTCGAGCGAGACCAACTCCTTTATCTTATGTCCTCTCCCCCTCCCCTGCTTCCCCTTAAATTGTATGTGTTCGTAGGTGACTCTTCAGGCCAGCCAAGCTGCGACAGATTTTTCCACAGAATTGGTGCCTTCAATAAGTTTCTAAACTTCTTTTGGACAGGCATCTAAAATTGTTGTAGACTCTTGCAAATTCAGTATGTTATTGCTATACATCTTATGAGATAACAGGCCAATTTTTATGATTTCAGGTTCAAATCAATAGCTACAGCAACAATTGGAATACACCCCACTAAAGCCTGATTGTCACAGTTGGCGAATTTCATAAATACAATATGGACGTGAGGACACTTTAGAAGAATGATATGCAATAAAATTCTGTTTTAAACTTGGAAAAAATGCCACAGAAACGTGTGGAATGCTTCAGACTGTTTTCGACCATCTTGCATGAATCGAGCATCAGTTTTTGAGTGGCATAAGAGATTCAAGGAAGGCAGGGAGTCTGTGAGGGCTGATGAGAGGTGTGGATGGAGTAAGGAAGTCAATATACCAGTGTTGCCTGGCCAAAGGGTTGGGGTTAGGGTTACTAAGTTGAGGTTTTAAGGAAGTTCAGGAAGAGATTCTTAGGGAAGAGGCCAACACTCTTCAAATCGGGTCAGTGGCATTTCCACCCGGACAATGCACCAGTCCACAACTCTATCCGCATGTTCAAACTGGGTTGCCCCAATGTTATAGTGGTGACCGACCATGAGCCGCTAAAAGGACTTTTTGGTGATCGAGATCTTAGTAAAATTCACAACCGACATGTTACATTAGGTGCTCTCCTATAAAATGAGGAAAGCTTAGCTGGCTTGCTTTTACCAAGAAGATTCAAGAAGGCAGCCATGTTAGAAGGTGAGTCATTTGACTCCTACAATCTTTACAACCATCCAAATTAGACGAACAAGACATGCGGGACACTGCTGGAGAAATAAGGACGAACTCAAGCGAAGTTCTTCTATAGACCCCTTCACACGGACGTGCAAGTTTTGACCGACCAATAAGAAATTATCTACAACAACTCTGTGCGGACACATTTTGCTGTCTAGAAAACCTACCAGAAGCGATGAATGATAGAGACAAATGACAAGAGAGATTCAGGCACATCCGTGCTGGCAGCGTGACATGATGATGATCAGTTTCGTTACGGAACTTTATATTTTGTGCAATTATTGTTTCTTTTAGTTTTTTCCAGCTTTCTAGTTTCTTTGTATCAGAGTCCAGTCGATGAAGATCTTGCCCTAGGTTCTGTTCTCAAACGCTTTCGCTTAAATCGATAGATTGTCTTCTGGGAGGTTAATTTTCTGAGGTACGAGAAGCATACGATAAGTTTCCAGACTTTTTTCGTATGGGCATTTAAAATTGTCGAAGACTCATGAAAATTCAGTATGTTATTGCTATACATCTTATAAAATGACTGACCAATTTTTATGATTTCAGGCTCAAATGAACAGCTACAGCAGCAATTGGAATACACCCTGATTATCACAGCTGGTGAACTTCAAAAATGCAATCTGACTCTTTAGAAGAACGATATACAATAAAATTCTGTTTTAAACTTGGAAAAACGCCACAGAAACGTATGGAATGTTTCAGACTGCTTTTCGACCATCTTGCCTGAATCGAGTTCAGGAAGAGATTCCGTCGGAAGAGGCCAGCACTCATGCAGAAGTTGTTGGAACGGTACAACAAGTGCATTGCAGCTGAAGGAGATAACTCCGAAGGGGACTAGAGTTTCATGTGTGTACTATCAATAAAAGTGCCCATACGAAAAAAGTCTTGAAACTTATCGTATGAACCTTCTATTATTTTTATTTACGAAGCTTTGCTTAGATATGGCATAGAGACCTAAGGATTTTTACGGTACTTGCTATTTTCCTATATTGTCATCCATCTAAGTATTGAACAGGTTCATCGCTGTTCATAATCGGTGACCAAGAGGGAACCGGTCTTTCAGTGTGATTTGACCGTAAATCTTTTGGGTTAGTGTTCGTTTTATTTTGTTGGAAGGGATTATCATTGCTTCGGTGCTTTTGTTAGCATGATAGTTGCTGAAGATATTTGAATGCCCTTTTGTTTATATTTGTTTGTTTATCTTTAATAAATATGACTTCGAGCATTTGTAGGCGGTTTTGTTGTTATATATATATATATATATGATTTTGGTGTTGTAGACGAGTATTTTTCGCATTTCAGCGGATACCAAATTATCAGTTTTATTACAATGTGTTGAACTTATATGTCGTTTGATGGCACTAGAATCAGAGAACCGGGTTCAATCCCAGGTCGAGTCATACCAATGACACAAAAAAATGGTACTTGATGCCTCCTTGCTTAACACTCAGCATTATAAGGTACGGATCAAGAGTAAAGTGGAGAAATCCAGGGAAAGTAGTAGCGCACTCGCCTACAACTTGGTGTAGTAGCTATCGAAAAGGGAGCCTTTGGGTCACCCTCGACTAAGGTCACCAACTTTACTTTTATATCGTTTAAAAAAGAGGGAAGCACAAACACTGGGTAATATACAACACACTTTTTTGCATTGAGAGGTCTCGATATAAAAAATGGCTGATCAATACGAAGATGTTTTTAATGAAATTATGAAAATTCTAAACACTTTTATCCCTACGTTTCGTTTGACAAAGCAAAAGTTTTTCAAATTTAAAATAGTTAGATAGAAAAAGTGACTATTCACGAAAGTTTTGAGTAGAGTATTTTACCAAAGGCGCGACCTCAGCAGTGTGTAATTCAATAAGTCTTATATCGTTTGTAAAAAAAGCAAAAACGCAAACCCTGTGTGATATTACAACACACTTCTAAGGATCTCACGTAGTATAATGGTTAACAAGCTAGATTTGCTGACCATTATTAGTAATTTCGATTTTAACTGGGGATCTTATAATTTTTGACATGTGTCATAACTAAGGAAAGTTTAGTAAATAACAAGGTACCTCTCGAGATGTAATTAGCTAGTTAGATTCGCATACCGTTGTTATTTAGTTCGGTTCTCACTGGGATTCCAAAATTTCTGGCCTTGTGTCACAGTTAAGCTGTATAACTTTACTTAGTATCAGAGATGTGTAAGCAGACATGAGAGAGTCGTTTTTGTGAGGATAATGTACAAATAACGAATCTGTAACGTGTTGTTCAGAAAACACCCCTAAAAATGAATATATATGCCATAACTGTATTGCCCAGTCGGCTGGGGCTGTAGAATACACCGACTGTTTCTCTGCAGAGGGGCAAGACCCCCGCCCAACGAGTGTCCTGGATATGACACTAAACAATCTGATGGTGAGGTTCCAGCAGTGCTGGGGCTTTGGGGAATGCGGAGTACTCCTTCATTGCCATCGCTCCCAGGTCCACTCTGGCCCGGGGTGGTAGCATCTGATAAGGGTTTTATGTGTGGGTTAAATAGAAGTAAACCGTGCTTCTTTCACTATACTGATTTTTGCATTTAAACTGCGTATTTATGCTAAACTGAATTGTTTAAAATAGAACTATTTTGACATTGGAACTGCGTACAAGTGCTGAACTGAATTGCTCGAAATAGACTGTTTTTGACGTCTAAACTGTGTACTTATGCTGAACTGAATTATCTGAAACAAAACTATTTGACGTATAACTCTGTGTATTGCCCAGTTGGCTGGGGTTGTAGAAAATACTGACTGCACCTCTGCAGAGGGGTAAGACCCCCACCAAAAAAACACCGAGTGTCCTAGATATGACAGTAAACAATCTGATGGTGAGGTTCCAGCAGTGCTGGAGCTTTGGGGAATGCGGAGAACCCCTTCATTGTCATCGCTCCCAGTTCCACTCTGGCCCGGATTGATAGCACCTGATAGGGCCCTATCTATGCGTTAAATAGAACTAACAGCATACTTATGCTAAACTGAATTGTTTGAGTAAACTGAATAGCTTGAAATAGAAATGTTTTTGACAATTAAACCGTACTTACATTTAAACTGCGTGCGAATGCTTAACTGAATTATTTGAAATAGAACTGTTTTTCGACATTAAAACTGTATTTACACTTAACTGAATTGTTACATATAACTGCTTGAATAGTTCGAAATGGAAATGTTTTTGACAATTAAACTGTGTACTTATGCTAAACTGAATTGTTTTAAATAGAACAGATTATTTACGAAAAATAGATTTGGCGTTGAATAAACTACAGAGGTTGATATGCCATAAAACCCAACAAACCCTACCCATAACTGTAGAGATAACGATATTACACAAAAAAAAGACTTCGGACAATTTTTAGATTGCGTACAACCAGAGATGAAACATCTCGTCCACCATATAAAAGGCTGAATAAAAAAAAATTGTACTTGCCCTTTTCATAAAATCTGCCAACACAGATATTGTTGCTTAAATACACATTATATATGAATTTGTTTATGTGCATACGTGTTAGCGAATGTTTCTGCGTTTGTATTCGTGAGTGTGTGTGGGGGGGGTGGTATATATTTGTGATTGTCTGTTTTTGTGAGTATGTGGGTATTTTTTTGAGCATGCATGTTTCTTAAGGTATGTATGCATGCGTGTACTTGAGAGAGAGAGAGAGAGAGAGAGAGAGAGATTGCATGTGGGGGGGGTATGTGTGTGGGGGTATGTGTGTGTGTGTGTGTGTGTGTGTGTGTGTGTATCTGCTAATGTATGTTGGTGAGTGTGTGAATGTGTATGTTCATAAAGACACGTCTTATCGATTCATTGACATGCATCTTCAGTGATGTTCCTAATTTCATCAGGGCTTTGGAGTGTTTCAACATTAGATCCCTTCCTTGTTTACGTGATTAAGATTGGATTGATCTCTTCTAAGCTTTCCCCATTTATACTGCCTCGTGCCACATCTAAGCAAAAAGCTTAGTCATTTACAAAGCCTCCTTGTATTTGTCGCTGCCTCCGACCAGACACGACTTGACACTAGGTCAAAAGCCCGAAGGCCAATTAAAGTGGGGATAAAGGGGAGGGGAAGGTCGGGAACGAGCCGAGACTCGAACCCTGCTTGTCTGTGCTGCTCATCGGCTCACTTAGCGCAATGTGAGCCTGATGAGGCAAGCAGTTTCACGAACCCAAATGTGGGTCCGGGCACGTATGCCAGTTTACGGCTTAAACTAGACGCTTGGTCTAGTGCCGTACAAAGGGGACAAAAGTGCAGCTCGCCCACCCGAAGGTTGCCCAGCCGAACCTGGGGGCCTATTCGGCCCCGATTCTGCTCTTGGTTTCGAGCACCCATCCGGCACGAATGCCAGACGGCCCAGCCAAAAAGCCGGGAGCTTGCCTGATTTACAAAGCCTCCTAGTGCCTTTTTCTGCATGCTTCGTGATGGTTCCACACTCCGCCGACTTTTTGAAGCAGCGGTTATTCAAATTTTATTCAAGGCCATGCAGATTGAGTGCCTTGCGATGTCCCACTTCTATTGGCTAACAAAGGACCCTCCAGTTCTTCCATTCAAACTATTTTACTTGAATGATTCAAAAGTTTTGTAATATTTTGCTAACGTGTGGCGACTCCAAATGATTTTGCTGAGGTCGTGATGGTGATCAACTCCATTGGACTCTTAGAGACTGAGGTCATATATCACTCTCCGGGCACAACTCGCTGGATTCGTCTCTATGGTTTGCTGCATAGGATTGGAATCTACGGTTTTAAGTCTACCTGACTTTTCCAGGTAATTCAAGAAATTTCGTTCGAGTTCCAACTCAAACGAAATTTATTGCATTATCTGGTTACTGTACTATGGTCAACTCCACCTTCACATTTTGCACAGTAAATGCAATAAGCAATGCACAACGTGCCAGCGCACCAACTTTCGCGATACTACCAACTGCAGCTGTTACATAGCCATACATGAATATGTGAAATAGACATATTCATACCGGTACGCAAAACGTTCATTAATGTCCATAAAGCACATATTTAACATAGGAATCCCGAAACACAAAAACACTTACGACTTCTTAGTTCATGTACGAAACTTTTTATTACCTTTGAGTTAAAAGGTTTTTAAACATAAGGAGAGAGAGGCACAATCTTTCTATGCTGACTTTTCCATCTCCCCCCCCCACCAGCACCACCACCACGCGCGACACCCGCCGCAAGGCCTCGGCGAGCTCCGAAAGTCAACCGTCTTCTTCAGACGCTAAGACTCCACCACTGACTTTTTTTTCAAATCCCCAAAATCCTCCGCGCACGCTTGCGGTGCATGACGTCATTCTCATCCCGCGGTCATATTTTCTATCTGGAGTTTCTATTGTGACATCTCTGAATGATACGTCCGCTTCGCGCGCGTGTGAACACCTGCGCTCATGTTTGCACCTAACTAACCCATGCACTAAGCGAAAGGTTCTCAGCCTAACTAAACCGAAAGGCAAGATATATAAAACGAAATATTACATAGCGAGTATCGAACACTTCTTCGGCCATGTGATATATCCACTTCAAAATATTGCAAAACTTTAGGCTCATCCAAAAATCAGACAGTGGTAGCGATTTCTTTTCTGACTAATCTTCGTTTTCTTAAGTAGCGACGCACACAAGAGAAACTAATAAATATTTTAACGTGCACTACATCTCTGAGAGTATAAATTAAAAGATAAATGAATTTTCATGACTCTTAGTGTTTCCATCATTTCAGAGAGAAAAGTGATTAGACCTCACACACTGGAAAATTTGATCACGACATTACGTTTAAACAATAGGAATAATTGATGTAAAAGTCAAAAGACAAATCACATGGACAGCTAAGTTGGGGATTGAATTCATCAGCGTCTTATGAGTCTAGCCGCCAGGCAATTCGGTAACTGTTAACACGGCGTGTAGACTCTATTGTGGAAATACCACAAAAAAATGATAATTCTTTGTCAGGGTCACGATTTAATCATATATATACGTATACAGGCACACCTTTATATCTTTAAGTATATTCATCAGTACCCCCTCTGTGCGGACACTGGATGCAGTCTAAAGAACCAACCGAGAACGATGGGTAATAAGGACGGATGGCAAGAGTGGGTCAATGGTATCCGTCCAATATGACCTTATTATATATATATATATATATATAGTATTGTAATAGTTTCTGGTTATCAGTAGTGCACTTGGTGAGCCAATTATAGGCCAAATTTTGCGATATTATTTAGTAGTTCTCAATATCAATGATCATCATCATCATCATCATATCGTGCTGGTAGCACGGATATCCCTGACCCTCTCTCGCCACTCCTCCCTATCGTTCATCGCCCTAGGTAGGTCTTCAGGACAACATCCTGTATCCTCACATAGCTGCTGAATGTACGTTCGTGCTGGTCGTCCTACTTTTGCGCGGCCATGTGCGGGGATCCATAAGAGTACATCTCTTATGAGTTCATCTCTGCTTCTCCAGCAGTGTCCTGCATGTCTGATTCTTCTAACTTGAATAGTTTTAGTGATAGGAGGCAGGTGGCCGTACAGTTGGTGTCTTGTGGGGTGTTGCTGCCAGGACTTGTTGAGGATTGCACGCAGCATTCTTGTGTAATTGCCATCTAGCTTCTTCTCCAGCCGTTTTGTTAGCGTCCATGTAGTGCATCCATATAGCAGTATCGATGTGATCGCTGCCTGATAGGGGTGTTATATTATTAGGAATATATATTCCATGGTGGTATCTGTGACCCTGGGTTTCATGCTTTACGTATTTAGCAGGCAGATGAAAACCAACATCTAATATACATATATATATATATATATATATATATACACAATTTTTATATATATATATATATAGTTTTGTTTTGTGAGGGGCTTCATGCTTTTCGTTTAGGTATTAGTAAACCTGACAGAGTGACTGGACTTCAAACTCGCTAACTACGATGATGCAGTCCAGCACGTTAGTCCTCACACACACACACACACACACACACACATATATATATATATATATATATATATATATATATCAATTGAATGACAATGACTAGAAAATCCGGCTAGCACTTCCATACGATATACGGAATACTGGACAGTTGTTTCGACCTTATCAGGTCTCATCAGCAGTGCATACTCTAATCTCCACCACTAAAGATCGAACCAACAACCCACAGCCAAAACTCTACCACTGGACCACCGGCCTACATTGCACAAAAGCGATGCCAAATAAACTAGTCATGGGAAATACATCTATATATATGAGGAATGTTCTTGGCCCATTATATTATTAAAAATAATATCAAAAAACAAATCATCATCATCATCATCAATATCGCTCTTGGTACGTCCTTCAGAAAGCACCCAGTGTTCTCTCAAAATTCACAAATGTTTATTTTTTTTTCAGTTCAGGCTAAACTGGTGTGTCCATGAGTAGGAATTCATAGCATAACGTCTTTTATGATCTTTTCCGTGCTTCTTCAGCAGTGCCACGTGTGTCTTTCTTGGATGGATAGTAAGATTGGAGGTAAGTGGCCGTACAACGGCTAATTTGTAGGGTGCTGTTCATATCTTTTTCAATCAGCGTTTTTGTTCCAAGTGGTGCCGCCATTCAATAGTACTGAAGCCCAAAGTTATGTAAAATCTGACACCTTTCTATTTAAAAAAGTCGAGCAAAAAAATTAAAAATACGAGACTCATTCAATAAATTGTGTCTGAGGAGTTGGCAATAAGAAACACTATTTACAACCGCACCTATTTAGATAAAATCAACTGTGATGGATCCTTTCATGTCTCAGAACACTCTGAGCCTGACCTTCTTTAGTGACTGTCGTGTCCAATACCTTATCTTTACTGGAGAGTACGAGTATTTCCACTCCATGGATTATCTTTTCGACTCAGACTTATGGTTGCAAATTCATGTTTAGCCTATTTGGTTTTTTTTTCTTTTCTTTTTTTTTGTTTATTTTTACAAAAACTTGCTTCTCGGAAAACATCACTTACTCTTTTGTAAATTTCACGTGGTTTCAATTCTCAACCACCAAATATTTATTTATAGACCTCTGCTCGAACCTGAAGAACTCTGATTTGCTACCATTTTGAATAGCCTCAAAACAAATATTTTTGCGAGATTTGAATATTTTTTGTTATACACCGATTTCAAACAATGCAGGGTTTACACTAAAGTTCCGTATTTCTAATCAGAAGATATTGCAGGCGTTTAATTTTAACTTCATTCAGTAAAATAGTTTTGGGAATTGCCTTATGACTTTAATCATTTAAATGATTGCTAGTGTAAACGAAATGAACAAAGCATAGTCATGCTACATTAATTGATGTTGTATATACGCTGAGATTTAAAGGGTCTTCTCAAATATAAGCCTCTTCCGGGAGGACATTGTCAAAGAGAGCAAACAATTGATTCGAACTAGTATTGCTCTCAATTTGGCTAAGTAAATTTTTCCCCGGATACTTTACGTTTAGAGAAATATTTATTACTGTCATTACACCCTTAGAAGTCTGAAAAGATCACAAGAAAAGTTTTTCACGGAAAGGATAAAACGTTTTGGAAATCTGCTGACCATAAATATCACAGAATATAACGGAATAAATAAAATGGCCAGTATGTAACAGTAATCATACAACATAAACATCAATATCATCAAGGTAAGCCTACGGCTTGGACACCTTTGACTCTTCCTCGCCATCCGTCTGTATTCGTCATCGCCTTTGGTAGATCCTCTTGACGGCACACAGTTTTCTAACAGAGCTCGTTGATGTATTTTTTGTTGGTAAGCCAACACGGTGTATCTATATGTAGGAGTCCTTTATAGAATGTCGCTAATTAGTTTGTTCGCATTTCTACAACAGTGCCCAGCATGTTTTGTTAGTGTTTGATGGTTTGTGAGATGGGAGTTCGTGGCTATACAGCTGCTGTTTTGCAGAGCGTTGATTTCTGCAGTTGTTCAAAATAATAAGCATCGTTGTGTGCTAATTATCTAGTTGTTTTCACCGAGCATTTTGTTAAAGTCAATATGGTACAGCCACACCGTAGTACTGATGAGGATACAACTTGGTCGAAAATCCCGTTTTATTTTAACTGAGAGATCAGATTTGCATATAATGATAATCTGTCAGTAGCAACTCACGCTTTCCCTATGCGTATGTGGACATCACTTTCAGTAAATGAGATATGGCTGCTGGGATATATAAACTGGTGTATTAATTCACTATTGTAATTTAATGAGGAGATGACACTATTTTTATTAAAACACCTAGACTCTTTCATAGCTTGGAACGAACAAAATGAAGCATTGGCCTCTACGTGAACACGGAGGCCAAGGTTTCTTGTGGTTAGCTTCAGTCTTTGCAGCAGAGATTCAGCTTGAGCAAGTGTATTTCCAAGAAGCGCTGGATCATCTGCATAGTCTGCATCACTTAGAAATTCTTCAGAATATCATCTGCTTCAAGGCTTTTTTTAATGTAATGGATTTTTCTTTTATTTGATCAAATGACTTTCGTAGTGCGTAATCTAGTTAGACTAGGAATAGAAATTGTACTAATTTATCATCTCGCAAGACTAGCGATAAAATCAAAGAAATCAGTGTCTCCATCAGTTGAGCGAACCAGAGGCTTCATATCCCTGTAACGCATTATTATGGCAGTTTTTTTTTTTTTTGGTGGGGGGGAACTATATACCAGAAGTGTTTTCTTCATGTGTCAACAAGTTTTTATATATTTTATTTATATGAGAGTCTGTTGACCTCTTTAACTTTTATGGATATTGGTGTTTCGGTAAATATCACCAATAGTTCTGACTCCTAATTTTCAAAACAAGGTAACATTTGTTGAATGGAATTTTGACGTTCAACGAATGAGCATCTCACTAGATAGATAGATAGATAGATACGAGGTGCATATGATAAGTTTCCAGACTTTTTTCGTATGAGCATTTAAAATTGTCGTAGACTATTGAAAATTCGGTATGTTATTGCTATACATCTTATGAGATGACGGATTAATTTTTATGATTTCTGGTTTAACTGAACAGCTACAACAGGAATTAGAATACACCCAACTAAGGCCTGACTGTCGCGGCTGGTGAATTTCAAAAATGCAATCTCACATTTTAGAAGAACGATATGCAATAAAATTCTGTTTTAAACTTGGAAAAAATGCCACAGATACGTATGGAATGCTTCAGACTGCTTTTGGAGCATCTTGCATGAATCAAGCATCAGTTTTTGAGTGGCATAAGAGAGTCAAGGAAGGCACACAGTCTGTGAGGGATGATTAGAGGTGTGGGAGGAGTAAGGAAGTCAATACACCAGAGTTGATTAGCCAAAAGGTTAGAGTTAGGGTTACTATGTTGAGGTTTTAAGGGAATTCACAAAGAGATTCCTTGGGAAGAGGCCAGCACTCTTCAAATCGGGTCAATGGCATTTCTAGCAGGACAATGCACCAGTCCACAACTCCATCCTTGTCACAGACTATTTGACCAAGATGGGCAGCAAGACAGTTCCTCAGCCTCCCATAGTCCAGACCTTGCTCCCTGTGACTTTTGGTTATTCCCAAAGCTCAGAGGCTGTCGTCGTTATGAGACAACTAAGGAGATGAAAGAGGCTGTGTGACGAAGGTCATTGACACGCTCACACAAGAGGACTTCCATGGGGCCTTCCAGAAGTTTTTGGAACGGTACAACAGGTGCATTGCAGCCGGAGGAGATTAGTTCGAAGGGGACTAGAGTTTCATGTGTGTACTATCAATAAAAGTGCCTATACGAAAAAAGTCTGAAAACTTATTTAATAACACTCGTATATATATATATATATATATATATATATATATATATATATACATATATATATATATATTCATTTACTAATGTATAGATACATATATATATGTTCATAGAAAATATATATGAAGAGTGACTGTGTGATTGTGAGATATATATATATATGCATGCTGTCATGAGTGCGAACGTGTTGGTTTGTACACGTGATTACTTTATTTGTTTCATTTCTTATTACACTAAGATATTTACATACTAGTGGTTTACAAAAGATTTACGATCCAGCTCCCCTAGGACACTCCTGGTTGAATAGAGGCATTTACCAGAACGAAATTGATGAAGTTTCTTGGGAATTACATAAAAGAACTGCATTTTCCTTCTTTTTTTCTTCAAAGATCAAACAAAACTTATAGGAATTAAATGAATGAATGGATATTGATTGATTATGAGAATTAACAGGTGCTGCATATTTATATCAGTTGATCGATCTATCTATCATAAGTGATTCTGATCTATCTATCTATCTATCTATGTGCATCTTTCTTTCTTTCTTTCTTTCTTTCTTTCTTTCTTTCAGTTTAATCATGTCTATCCATCTCAGACTACTTATAACAATCTTTGTGTCTTTCAGTTAGTCTGCATATCTATCCCAATGATCTGTCCCATCTCTCTCTCTCTCTCTCTCTCTCTCTCTCTCTCTCTCTCTCTCTCTCTTGCTCGCTCAATATATATATATATATATATATATATATATATATATATATCAGTCAATCTATCTCAGTCTGATCCGCTAAATATATACATGTGTGTGCATGTTTGCATTTCTTTTTTTTTTAATTTTCATCATAGAGTAGAACAGTTTTTATGGATAACTTTTCTCATTTTTGTGCGTATATATATATATATATATATATATATATATATATATATATATATATATATATATATATTCATCATACAACGTGTGAAAGCATGTGCGATACCCTGCTCTCATCAGTCGCCAACTAGGGGTGATACACTCTTTTGGTAGCTCAAGGCGGTACTGCCACTCCTGGTCCTACCAAGCAGCTTTTGCCACCGGACAGGGAATTAAAAGAATTATATATATATATATATATATATATATATACGCCAGATGAATTAAGAGCAGAGACTACAGTGGACGTCCATCTTCATTTTTAGTGTGCAGTTTGTGATTTTAAAAAAGAGCGCGTTTATTTTCGGCCGTTGATTTTATTACGTGTTTACAGTAACTGTTTCTTACGTAATCACACGGGAATGGTGGTTCCGCATGTATTTAATTCATATATTTATAAATATGTATATATCGAGAGAGGGATATATATATATATATATATATATATATATATATATATATATATATTCTAAATAATTATGCTAGCACGTGTTTCGAATTTTGGATGCTCTTGCGGGTCTATTGACTTTGATATGTATATATATATATGTGTGCGTGTGTGTGTGTGTAGTTGGTCAGCAATCTTTCATTTAAGTATGTTTTATTAAATAATAAATACACATTTTCTCTATATAATCTTATTAGGATTCTTTCAAGTTTCCTAATAAGTGTCTTGGTTTTAGGTTGGAATTTGATGATGAATTTACCAAAATTTTCCAGACCACTTTGAGAACACTGAGAGACCATCATCAGGGCATATTTGCATATGCACAGAGTGTTTTTAGAATAGTTTTTTTTATAACATTACAAAAATTACGTAAACACAAATTTGGATAAAACTGTGATGCCGATGATATCGAATGAATTTAAAACAGAACGCTCTCAACGAAAATAGAATATTACCAAGAAAAGTACATTTTATTTTAAATAAAAAAAAAAACTAAAGGCATTTCAAGATGTTGTAGCTATTTTCAAAGTTAATTCCATTAATTCTATTTTTTTATGTTAGGCCTTCTACGATTTGTTGTCGTAGCTTATTAATATCGAGTGCTACCATAGGGATGTTTTGAATTATAATTGAATTATAATTATAATAAGTAGGTTTTAAGATGTAAGGCTATGGAGCTAGAATCAATTAGGTACATAGTAAGTTATCTTGAAAGAATCCTTGTGGTAAGGCCAATGTGCGTATTACTTTTGTTGGAGACAAAATCCCAAGGGATATTTGTACAGAGATACAACGTTGGTCCTATCAAGAAGTTCCCGCTGAAGGAGAAGAGTTACTGTAAATATTTAGACTGGGAAATTAAGTTTGTTGTAGTAAATGATAAGTCTCTTTTTTTGTTAGGATCAGTATGGAGAACATTTTTTTGGATACATTTTTTGTAATATATGTTCACAAATAATAATGTTTTTTGTTGTAAAAGTTTATTGATCGTTTATGGTTTAGGGTATTGTCTGTGTTATATTGTTCAGTTTTATCAATGAAAATAAGTGTTTTTATGATGGTTCTTTTATAACGGAAGGGGCATTTACGATGAAAATTGAGGGTGCAGGGATTAATCTTGGTAGGTATTTTATATGTGGAGGTGGTAAATCTGTCAATATATCTTGTGTCTATTAGGATACCGTGAAATGGGATTTTATTGTTAATATTGATTTCTTGTGTGAAGTTAAGAACGGGGTTATTTTGCAATACTTACATTATGCTGATTTCATCACTGCTATTAGTGAGGAGTATGTCGTCAGTGTACCTTAAATAAATATTAGGTCCATTGATGGTATTAAAATCCTTATTTTCAAGGTTTGATATGTAAAAGTTACAGAAAATAAGTCCAAAAACTGACCCCATCACGATTCAATCCTTTTGGATCGATATATTTCCATGTGGACCTCTGTCGTGCAACGTAAAAGCATTTTGCGTAAATTATTGGAGTTTATTTTGTGTGTGGGTGGGGGGCTTTGGGTGGTGGTAAATATTATTAATAGTTATATCGATTGTTTCAAGGACTGGAACAAGGGTAAATAATTTTCCACACAAAGAGAGGATATTATTCCTTTGATATGTTTATGGGTTTTGAGGATTTCGATAAGTTTTTGTGTAGATTTAATGCTATGATTATAATTATGGGAAAGGTATGGGATAATTAGATCGTTAATAGTTTTTGTAAGATGGTATGTAGGTGTTGTTACCTGTGAAATTATTGGTCGAAGTGGATAGCCAGGTTTACGCATCTTAACAGTTCCATAAATGTATCCAGGTTTGTAATCACCAATTATCTTTGGTATGGTTTGGTTTGGTTTCTTTGTTTAATGGCATATAAACCTTTGTTGGTTATTTTAATTCCAAAGCCATTCTCCTAGAAGAACAGTAGTGGTACTATTTAACCCATAGCTGGGAGGATAAGGGAGTTCATACCTTTCCCAAGTGTATTTGTCCAAAAGTGAACGTAATAGCGCGACTGGAGTACGAACTCGAATACTACGATTCCGCAGTCCATCGCTGTAACCATTACACCACGAGAACCCCCACCCAATTATTTTTGGTAATTTTATATTGTGAAGGTTGGCTTTATTATCATTAATGAGTTAATTTGAGATTTGTGTTGTTTAGTTGGATTATTATTCAGTTTTGTAATTTTTTTTTATCGTTGAGGATGATCAGTAGTTTTGAATGGTAATCACATTTTTAAGCACGATATAGATATTGGGTTCATTGGCTTTTTTCTTGTGATGCCTGGATGTTTATGTAGTTGTTCGGCAGGTCTTACGACTACAACTCTATAGCAGAAAGAACTTCGTATTTTTGTTTGGCGCGTAATTTAATTTGACCGTTAGGATCGCCGAATATTTTCACCCAATCAGGATGACTTATCCTATTCAGCCCAGACCATCTTTCCGTGCAGCATCAAATAATTGGGGAAAGCCCGCCAAACATCCTCTTTTCCTCAGAACCGTTCAATCAGAACAGACGTCTTATCGTCTGCTCTTGAATAGCGGCAGCAGCATCATACCACTATGAGGAGAGCCATCTAATTTATGGACCCCTTGCGTCTATTCTTCTAGACCAAGGGATCCTAGTTCAAAATAAATTAAATGATACACTATAACAACTTCCTACCTTCTTTCCTTCCTACGAGACTTGCAGCATACCAGTGTAAACCCTTTACTTCATGCTGCCATTAAAACCTTCATATAAAACCTTAAGACGTCTTCGTTCTTCTCCACCACCTTTAGTTTCCATCAACATTTAGCGAGGGGATAACAACCAACGTATTACCAACATAACCAACGTAATACCAACATAACCAAGGTAACACCAACCTAGACCTAAAATCTAATAATAACATCCTCATCGCTAAAAGTCTTTAAAGACGTCTTACCATGCACCTTAATGATTCTTGCTTTATCGCCTTATATCTTAAAACCCCCACTATATTACCAAATGCAAATTTAAGTTAAAACACCACAATAAAAGCACATGAAATTAATAAGTTACGACTGCAAATCCTAAAAGCCTTACATATAAAAATTAACTTTGAAAATATTGACAATGTTTTGGAATAATTTAAGTTTTTTCTTCTTAATATTTTACTTTTCCTGATAATCTATTTCCGTTGATGGCATTCTGGGTGAAAATCGTTCGATGTCATCGGCATCTCATTTTTACCCAAATTTGCGTTTACTTAATTTTATAATATTACAAAGAAACTCTTAAAAAAAAAAACACTCTTTATACGTGCAAATAACCCTTGATGATCCTATTTACCCAACCCCTCCGCTCGGGCAGGATATGACACAAGGTCAATTTTTAAGCGGAGTTTAACAGGTGTGAATTCAGAGTTTTCCTTCTCCTAGACTAGTTGCCTCACAGGGGCTGAAGAACCTAGTCTGTCCTACCCATAGCTGGAGGGAGAATAATAGGATTCATACCTTTCCCAAGGGTATTAGTGCTATGTGAAATGCAATCAGTCAGGTCCAGGATTTGAACTCGTGTCGCCGCATCCAAATCCTTCGACGATAACCATTACACCACGGGCACCTCCTTGATGATGGCCTATGAAAGTTCCGAAAGCGCTGCGGACAATTTTGGTAAATTCATCTACCAATTCCAACCTAAAACCAAGACACTTATTCGGAAACTTGAAAGGATCTTAATAAAATTATATAGACAAAAGGTGTATTTATTATTTAATCATACACACACACACACACACATATATATATATATATATATATATATATATATATATATCAGTCTATTTATATTCTGTATTTATGTCAGTGTATATATTTTCTATCAATCAACTATAACAGTTTATAATATTTATCTGCCTATTACAGTTTATTTATTTTTTCAATCTAGTAAGCTATTTGATAATCTAGATTGAAACGTCTATACTGTTTAATTTAGATTATCTATATATCAATCCAGCTAGTTATCTCTCTTTCTTTTTAACTGTTTTTTTATTATCTATTTCTTTCAAACAAATTACAAAATGTGTTTATATCTATCTACACACGCATACACACATATGCACATATCGATGTGCGTATTTGTGTTAGTGTGTATGAGTGTGATCGTGACATTTTTATTTGATACAATTAAAATTCACAAGATTTGACACTATAGTATTTTCTATTCCTTTTTGGAACTATATGACCATTTTTGTGGGGCTTGAAATCACGCTAAACATCATATCTCGATTCATCTAAATTCGGAAATTTTTTTTATACTAATTAGAATAGTTCACTCCTTCCTAAACAGAAGCATAATTATCATGAGGGAACCACTGATATAACAGGAACCTACTAGCCGCATCTATCAGTCTATATTTTTATTTTAATATTCATAATCTCTTTCTATCTATCTATCTATCTATGTATACTAAAGTCCAAAGTCGGTTCATATCTTTCCTTCTCTCTCTCTCTATATATATATATATATACATATACATGTATATCTTATCACCAACTGGTCTGGTCTCCAAACTAACTGACTTCCTGTCTTCACCGAGTTATATAATAGTTAAATCGCCCAATCAATATCTCCCCATAACTGGCCATCGGAATGTGTCACTTCCGCCGTCTTTGGAATGGCATGTTTGATCGTCATCAAGCGGAAATAACTGTCATACAGTTCACTGGTCACTCTCTTCCGGTGCATCAGTCTGCGACTGTACCGTGGAATTTTAACCCTGTCCGCTGTTGTCAGCCAAGCTCGCCCACGCCTATGGAATATGCACTTCCGCAGTCTTTGGAATGGCATGTTTGGCGGGGTAGGAGGTCACTATACAACATTTATATATATATATATATATATATATATATATATGTGTGTGTGTGTGTGTGTGTGTGAGAGAGAGAGAGAGAGAGTTGGTTGGTTGGTTATTATGGCATATCAACCTTTGTAGGTTATTTAACGCCAAATCCATTTTTATGTAAATAATCAGTTCTATTTAAAATAATTCAGTTTACTGTGAGTACACAGTTTAATTGTCAAAAACATTTCTATTTCAAACTATTCAGTTTATTCAAGCAGTTATATATAACAATTCAGTTTAGTGTAAGTACAGTTTCAATGTCAAAAACAGTTTGATTTCAAACAATTCAGTTTAGCATAAGCACGCAGTTTAAATGTAAGTACAGTTTAATTGTTAAAAACATTTCTATTTCTACTTATTCAGTTTAGTCAAGCAGTTCTAATTCAGCTAATTCAGTTTAGTATAAGTACAGATTTGGTTTACATGCTGTTAAATGTCAAAATAGTTCTATGTTAAACAATTCAGTTTAGTGTAAATACAGTTTCAATGTCAAAAACAGTTCTATTTCAAATAATTCAATTTAGCATAAGCATGTAGTTTATATGTAAGTACGGTTTAATTGTGAAAAACATTTTTATTTCAAGCAATTCAGTTTAATCAAACAATTCAGTTTAGCATAAGTATGTCGTTAGTTCTATTTAACCCATAGAGTGATGGCAATGAAGGGGTACTCCGCATTCCTCAAAGCTCCAGCATTGCTGGAACCTCACCATCAGATTCTTTAGTGTCATATCTAGGACACGTGTTGGTGGGGGTCTTACCCCTCTGTAGAGAAGCAGCCGGTGTATTCTACAGCCCCAGACGACTGGGCAACGTATGTGTGAGTGTGTGTATTAAATTTCTGTATGCATTTTTTTCGAAAACTGGTATGAACATTAATATTTATGTTTAAGAATAAGGATTGGTTAACATACCAATATAAAAACATTCTTTGTTTGTTAACTAGAAGATACTTGCGTTGGAAAAGTTGTTTATACAATTACCGAACACTTTGAAGTTGATAATAATCTACAAAATATACCGATTTTTAGATTGTGTCATCAGCTGGAAATAATCGATTTCATCGGTCGTTGAGGTCATCTTTAATAAGTCCTTGAACTTTCCCCATTGACTCTCTCCATCTGTCACGCAGATAAGGCGACAGTCCAGGAAAATCTCAAACATTTCATCGTTGACACGTGACACACACATCAAAAGAAAATCTTTTATGGTGTAACTCACGAGAATTCACTGTTTGTAATGAAGTCGCTTAAGTCTCTAGTTTATTCTAATATTGTACACAGTAAGAACAGAGTAGTAATGATTAATGAGCAAACATTTTTCATATCTATATATGATTAAGTATCCTTATATATATATATATAGTCATCCACAGACAGATCGGTTTCGTTCTATCAGAACTCATCAGTGTGGCTAGACATACTAGCTTCCCGTTGCTGGGATCGAAACCCGGTTGACTCAAACGCCAATCCAAGACCCTACTTCTCAGCCACGAGGAACCAGCAGCAGTGAAGTAATTTTAAACGGTTATGAATCACAATTACTATTGTTTACATACATCCGTTTAACGGCTACCGAGAGCTCAATTCATATATGAAGAGCCTTGCAATAAACGCTAATATATATATACACACACACACACACACACACATATATATATATATATATATATAAACACGTTCACATGTAAGATGATATTTATGAATATAATGATATGTAAAATATTTGCTTTTTAATATACGTATACATCAAGGTAGAAGCACTCTTAGCGTAATGGTTACCGTCATAGGAAACCTGGACAGTGATTCGAGTTCAAATCCAGGTCGAGACTTTTCTGTTCATGTTGTGTTAATATCAATGGGAAATGTATTAACCAAATTGTTTTCTTTCCAGCTGTAGGTAAATAATAGGAAAGACGAGGAATTTAAAATTACTATAGCAACTGGTCTACGAGAAGAAAAAATCTTAATTCAAACTTTACCCGCTTAAAACATTCATCTTAATAATAAAAAATTCATCATCTTCTCGATCTTGTCGTTCCATTGGAACAGAGAGTAACAATCAAAGAAAAGGAATTTGAGGGTGATGGTGATGACAATTGCAGCAGGAACATTTCGAATAGTTCCCAAGAGTTTTGAAAAGATACTGGAAGAGTTGAGGATCTAAGAAAGGATTGAGACTATTTAGACCACATGTAACATACCCATGATACGGATATGTGAAACGTACATATAATGTTCATAACTCATATAGATAAATAACATAGGAATCCCGAAACACGAAAAACACTCACGACTACTTAGTTCAGGTACGAAACTCTTTATTACCTTTGAGTTAAAAAGTTTTTCGACATAAGGAGAGAGGCTCAATCTTTCTATGCTGCCTTTTCCATCTGCACCCCTCAAACACATGTGGCACCCGCCACAAGGCCACTGGGAGCTAATGAAAGTCACCCTTCTTCTTCGGACAACAAGACTCAACTAACTCACTTTTTTCAAATCTCCCAAAATCCTCCGCGCACACTTCCGGTTCATGACGTCATTCACATCCTCTATCTGGGATTTTTATTTTGACATCGGTGAACGACACATCCTCCCTGCTCGCGTGTTAACACCTGCGCTCAAGTTTGCACCTAACTAACCCATGTGCTGAGCCGAAAGGTTCTCAGCCTAACTAAACCCAAAGGCAACGTATATAAAACGAAATCCCTCGGCCATTATATTACACTGAGTATTGTTAACATAAGCTTGAATACTCAGGATAGTCCTATATTCGTCAAGGTTCTTGATTGTCGCCTTAATCCTGTGACTACCACATGCTTTTCCAACTTGTCGCTTTATCAACTACTTCCGTGCCAACATTTGAAAGGTCCATAGATCGGGGTTGACACAATCTCTCCGGAACTTCTTCTCACGATTGGGGTGGCTCGTTGGAACAAGTTACTATTTACCAACCCCTCCGCTCGGGCAGGATATGACACAAGGTCAATTTTTAAGCGGAGTTTAACAGGTTTTGAATTCAGAGTTTTCCTTCTCCTAGACTAGTTGCCTAACCAAGGCTGAAGAACCTAGTCCGTCCTACTATCTACCCATAGCTGGAGGGAGAATAAGGGGGTTCATACCTTTCCCAAGGGTATTTGCCCGAAAGTGAACGTAATAGCGCGACTGGAGTACGAACTCGCGTACTACGATTCCGCATTCCGCATTCCGATTCGGCTCGTTGGAACAAGTTGCTTGGGTGATGGCAACTCAAAGACAAGAAAAATTATCTCTTAACAATCAACAACTATTTATTGAAACCCAAAAATGTAGCATTAATATATATATATATATATATATAGGGGGATTATAATATGGCCTGCTGTATGTATAAACTAATACACAGTGTTAACTATATACCACAACAAATGAACACCATCGTTGTCATGATGTCGCGCTATCAGTACGGATATCCCTGAGCCTCTCTCGCCACCCCTCTCTATCGTCCATTGCTTTCTGCAGGTCCTCAGGGCTATATCCCGTATCGGCTCAGAGCTGTTGTATATATGTTCGTGCTGATCGTCCTACATTTGCCCGTCCATGTGAAGGGGTCCACGGGAGTACATCATTTATGAGCTCGTCCCTACTTCTAAATGAACACCAGTATGTACAAAAATGGTGGAAATTCATAAAATTAACTTTAGACTGTGTATCACGATTTTCCTGGTCGTAAAATTTGACTTTTTGGCAGCGGGCCGGCCTAGAAATACAAATTTGCTTCTCCGTCTTCTTAGATTTCTATTATCATTCAATGAAAGAGCCCATAGTGTTAAAAAAAAGCCTTACAAAAATTTAAGTTAAAAATCAATTTAAGATTGATACAAAAGAAACTATGCTCAATTAAAATTGTCACAAGATTATATTCGTCTAAAATAACACTCTGAATGTTGCGTAGTCACCGATGATAGCTATGTCGTAAATGGCTAATCTTCAAAAAGAGGAATTCAAAGACACAACTCGTCTTAAATCTTAGATTCTCTATTGCTTTACCCTCTCCGAAGAGTTTCTGGGGCCATCAAAACCAGTGGAACAGATACTCTATGCGGAGTATTTTCTGTGATCTAGCTGAAACTGACTCTTCTCGTATTCTTATTCGTTCCTCGTTCTTCGCCCATGCCGATGCATGTCTCCTCATACCCCAGCCACCAAAAAAAATTGATTATCTTATTCAGGGGTTTACAGAACACCAAACCGTGTAGGTTGTATATCCTGTCGGCCCCGTTACCACTTAGTTGATCGCGGGTGACTTCAGCAAGACCATGTCTAATGTGCTCAATCTATAATATAATTAAGGAATTTTTTTTTAACATTAATCATTTTTCGTTAATCATATTTTATCATTCAGTTTGGTTGGGTTTTGAACTATTCGGGTTAAGAGTTCAGGTGCATAGTCATCGGGTACGGTTTTACGCTCGTGCGCAAAGGATATGACAATCACCATTCTCATTATAAACCCCAGACAGAAATGGGCCTGGTGTGTGGATGATGTCATTCCTGGAATAGATGATCCTGAGAATTTGAGGATTTTAAAAAAGAGTCAGTTGAAAGTTGACATTGGACCATGGAGGCAGACAGTTGAGTTCTCTGCCATTGAGGCCAGAGTTGGGGATTCGGCTATTGAGTCGAAGAGTTGAGTTTTTCGGATCTCTACCGGCAGAGATGAATTGAGATCTTGAGCACCACGAGATGTGTCGAACGTTGGGGGTGGGGTCTGCATAGTATGATTATGAAAGACTTTTAAGAATTGTGTCTCTCTGTTCGTGTCGATGAACTGTACTCAGAAGTTATTATAACCGTTCGCTCCTAAACGACAGAGTTCGCCTGTTTTCACTTGCATTTGTCTTTGTATTGAGTCGTTTGTATATATATATATATATATACGTGTAATATACAACAAATCAAACATATACTGATTCGTTTCTCATTCTTCGCTTCCGCAGATGCTTGTCTCCTCATACTTTAGTTTATATATATGTTTAGTTTATATATATGTTTAGTTTAGATTCTCTCACTCTCTCTCTCTCTTTCTCTCTCTCTCTCTATATATATATATGTGTGTGTGTGTGTGTGTGTGCGTGTTGGTTGGTTGGTTTTTATGGCATATCAACCTTTGTCGGTTATTTAACGCCAAATCCATTTTTATGTAAATAATCAGTTCTATTTAAAACAATACACTTTAGTGTGAGTACACAGTTTAATTGTCAAAACATTTCTATTTCAAACTATTCAGTTTATTCAAGCAGTTATTTTAACAATTCAGTTTAGTGTATGTACAATTTCAATGTCAAAAACAGTTCAATTTCAAAAAATTCAGTTTAGCATAAGCATGCAGTTTAAATGTAAGTACAGTTTAATTGTCAAAAACATTTCTTTTTCTACCTATTCAGTTTAGTCAAGCAGTTATAATTCAGCTAATTCAGTTTAGTGTAAGTACAGATTTTGTTTTATGTTATTTTTATGTTTTACAGTTAAATGTCAAAACAGTTCTATGTTAAACAAAAAGGAGCGAATCCAGAAATTCAAGGTGTCACAGAACACCCAACTTCCTTCCATTTTCACTTCGCGTTGGTGACATCAACTGGCCAGACCCCGTCAGCTCTTAGATAATCGATCACAATTGACTTCAACTTGACGCAGTCTGAGGTGCTCAATCAAGCATATCTACATTCATTTCCCATTCGTCGCTTCCGTAGATGCTTGTCTCTTTATACTTCGACCATCAAAAAAAGAATTAATCCAGAAAGGGGTCACAGATCCCCCAACCTCCTTCCACTTCCACTTCACGTCGGGGACATCAACCGGCCAGCCACCATCATAATTTAGTTGGTCGCAAGTGACTTCAGCAAGACCCAGAGTGAGATGCTCAATCAAGCATATCTGGTTACACCAAGCCCACTGAAGGAGTTGTTCGCCTTTCTTCCGGTTTTTTCTTTACTGATAACTTATCTCTTCATATAATCTTACATTAATTTTTATTTTGTTAAATGCCATGTAAAACGAGACTATCTGCTTACGTTAGATATGAAAGGAACCTGTAGAAGTCACTGCTCTAATGTGCAGAATAAACAAGAATAACAACACTTACCGGCTCAGCGGTCCCAGCTAGCATCCTGTCTGCAGCGCCATGTTGGATTTCTATCGTAAGGCTCAGTAGCAATGAGTCAGTGCTCAAATGCGTAATAATGAATATTTGATTGAGGAATTCAAAAAAGTGATTATTGATTAATATCTTATCATAATTCGCTCTGATGGTTAATCTATGACATAAAAGAATTGTGACAATCGAAAATAATGAAAAAAAATCTCAGTGAAATTCGAATCGGTTAAACACATTGCTGCTTTAGCAATATAGCTTGGAAGAACGATTGGTCTGTAGAGTCAGGCCTAGAAATTCTCATAAATTTTATTCTTAGTTTCTCTCTGTGTCATACTTGTTGATTTTTTACTCTAGTTACAGAAATTGTCATTATTAATCTGAGTGCCTGTATGTGTATATGAATGGGGTATCTAACTGACCCCTCCAACAAACCAGTATGACACATGGTCATTTTATCATGGGGGCCACGCCAAAATCGAGACTCATTTGTGGCTATTTCATAAAATGCTTGGTCCCTTCGGTATTCCTTACAAGGAGGCGCACCAGGCGCCAAGTTATAAATTCAGCCCAGCAAATCAGGTATTGCCTAGTTGTGGGTACGACCCCCAGGGACCAGACAAATGCGTGTATATCTGTATGTGAGTATGCATATGTTACATATTCATACGTATCTGCATGTGTGTGTGTGTGTGTGTGTGCGTTCGTGTATGTATGTATGTATGAGTAATAAAAGAGGCGTTTATAGTGCAATGGTCACCGTAGTAAGAAATAGACACTGCTATCCGAGTTCAAATATTGGACGAGGCCGTATACATTTCGCATTGTGCAAATACTGTTTTTTTCTCTCTAGCTATACGTAAATAATAGGGCAGATTGGGGTATTTTTTTTTATCTTGAGTTTCAGAAAAGAAATTCAAAAATATTAAATTCCTTTCGAAAATTAGACCAAGGGGTTAATAAAAAAAGATTAAATAAAAAATATGTGTATATATGTGTGTATGTACAGATGTGCATGTATGTGTGTGTGTGTGTATGAGTTCATTCTGTGTATTTGTGTGAGTGTGTGTGGGTGTGTTTGTAAACGGGGTGGCAAGTGCTTATCTACATGTGATTATACATACAAGCGTTCATATGTGTATGTTTGTGTGTCTGCGTGTGCTGGTGTGTGTGTGTGTTCATGTACACGTGTGTGCATGTGTATGTGTGTCCATTTATGTGCGCATGTTTTGGTATATTTTCATGCGTGTCGACGTCCATGTGTGTGCCTACCAGCGTGTATGTATTCGTATCGAGGAATTCATGTGTAGCGTGCAGGTGTGTAGTAAAGAGAATCAAATATGAAAGGGCGACCCACAATTTTTGGACGTTATTCCAGCCCAACTGTATTAAAATCCTATTCTTCATATCAGAAATAACATTCGCCATTTTTGGCACCAATGTAATCATTTGTCTTTTTTCTTTTTCTTTCTTCAGTGTTTCCTTATATATTACTCTTTTTTTTTCTGTTCTTTCTTTTCTTTTTTCTTTTTTTCTTCGTTTTTTTTTTTCTTCTAGTATTTTTTTCAACATTTTTTGGGTTTTTTTTATCTTCATTTTTTCTTTCCATAATTTTTTCTTTCTTTCTTTTTTAATTCATTTCTATCAATTCTGAAATAATTCACTTCTTTTTTTTTTTATTCCGAATGAATCTCAATCTTCATTCTTTTCACTTACTTGATATTTTCTTTTCATTCCCAATTTTTCTTCTTTTTTTTTCTCTTTCTTTCTTTTAGCATATGGAGGACAAGACAAATCAACGGACAGATCAAAAGATAGATAGATAGATAGATAGATAGATTTCCTTTTCTCGGTTTTTATGGCATATCAATCTTTGTGGGTAATTTAATGGCAAAGCCAAACTAGTAAAAGGACAGTACTACTAGTGAACCCACAATTTGGAGAGTAAGAGTATCCATACATTTCCCAAAAAGATAGATAGATAGATAGATAGATAGATAGATAGATAGATAGGGAACCATCCAAAATACATACATACATACATACATACATAATGAAAATTCTCACTGATATCAGTTGAATCAACATCATATTTTAAAAAAATGAATTTTCTTGAATTCAATGATAAGAAAAAATATTCTTTCTGCGTAACATTTTTATTTACCTTTCAATTTTCTAAAATTTGTATTTTTCTGCATTATTCTTTTTTTTTTTTTTTTTTTACCCCGTCGAATTTTCTCACCTGTCTGGCTTAAAGGAAAATGTGGTTTATTTAATGCCGACGTGTCCCACTTACGAGTGAATCGTCTGCTAAGTCGATCAACAGTCATTTTTCAAAGAAAACCGGAAGAAAAAAAAAAAACGCAGCTATGAAAGGCAGTAATTATTTGGTTATAGAAGATTCACTTGAAAAGAAGATTTGGTCGTCAGAGAGGCAGGAGGAGGCTGAAAGAGGGGAGATATAGGTCTTAGACAACCCCAGGAAAATCGGAGACCTGCCTAGCAGTCAGAATTCAATTATTTGTGACTTTTCAAAGGTACCATTCGAAAATGGTCAGTAACATCGAATGTTTAGGTGTTTGTGTTCATCCTAATGTTTTCTTTATTTGTTTCGTTTCCGACTTCACCCTTTTATGATTAAAGATTTTCTTTACTTCATTTGTTTTTTGTTTTGTTTTTTTTTTTCATAATGTTCTGTTGTTGTTGTTGTTGTTGTTGCTGTTGTTGTTGTTGTTCTTCTTCTTCTTCTTCTTCTTCTTCTTCTTCTTCTTCTTCTTCTTCTTCTTCTTCTCTTCTCTTTTCTTTTCTTTTCTCCTTTTTGTTTTCGCTTTTTCTTTCGTCTTTTTCTTGCCTTAATCATTGCATCTTATCTTCGTAATCTACTTTTTCTTTCTATTTTCTTCCTTTTTTCTTTTCTTTCTTCTTTTCTCTTCTTTGATCTCGTTTTTTTTTTTTGTTATTTCATTCGTCTTGATATACCATTTCTTCTTCTTCTTCTTCTTCTTCTTCTTCTTCTTTTTCTTCTTCTTCTTTTCATTCTTGCCTTCTCTTTTCACTTATTTATGTTTCTTCCTTTCTTTTTCTATCTAATATTTTCCTCTTCGCTTTTTTATTTTTGTTCTTCTTCTTTTTTTTTTTTTTAATCTTTCATTCTTTCTTAAATACATCTAAGATTTATCAGACGCCTTATTCACGTGCTAGTATGGCACAATGCCTTTATTATTATTTAGCCCACACACGCCCGGCAGCTCCAAAATGCCTTTAAAACTTGGTGGGGAGACGACCACAAGAGGCTCAGGGAGCGTTGGTTTCAGCCCCAAGACGTGAATACTGGGCCTTCTTCGGCACCGACATCAGACAGCATCGACTGACTACCACCAAGTTAAAACACACCAGACCAGATCTGTGTACTAGTGAACACAGCCGGTTGAAGTGCGTCCCAGTGGGCCTGGACTGCAAGTCAAAAAGACAATGCAGACACATTTTAAATACTTTCTTCTCTGTAACGTCTTTTTTCCATCTTGATTCTTCATCTGTATGTTCTTTTTTTTTTCTTTTGGCATTCGACTCGACAATTTATTGTCTTTCTCTTTCCTCTCTTCTGTTTCTTTCTAGCTACCAGCTTCTTCTTCTTCTTCTTCTTCTTCTTCTTCTTCTTCTTTACACTTTTATTTCAACTTTCTTTTCTCGATCCTCCAAAACCTTCATCATCATCATCATCATCATAATCATAATCTTTTATTACAACTATTTTAACCGTCAATTCCTCACATCATTTTAACTTCCTCTTCTTATTCCATCTTCATTTTCTTCGTTTCTGCTTCTTGATATTATTTAAACTTTCTTCTAAATCCACATCATCATCATCATTATCATAATTTTCAACTACTGCTGTTACTACTACTTCTTGGATCATTTTAACTTCTTCTTCTTCTTCTTCTTCTTCTTCTTCTTCTTCTTCTTCTTTATATTCTACTTTTTCCTTCCTTATTTTATTATTTTCTTTTCTTCTTCCTTCATTTTCTACCCTTCTTCTTCTTCTTCTTCTTCTTTTTCTTCTTCTTCTTCTTTAAATTCTACTTTTTCCTTCCTTTCTTCTTCTTTTTCTTCTTCTTCTTCTTCTTCTTCTTCTTCTTCTTTATACTCAGCTTTTTCCTTCCTTATTTTATCATTTTCTTTTCTTCTTCCTTCATTTTCTACTCTTCTTCTTCTTCTTCTTCTTCTTCTTCTTCTTCTTCTTCTTCTTCTTCTTTAAATTCTACTTTTTCCTTCCTTTCTTCTTCTTCTTCTTTATACTCAGCTTTTTCCTTCCTTATTTTATTATTTTCTTTTCTTCTTCCTTCATTTTCTACCCTTCTTCTTCTTCTTCTTCTTCTTCTTCTTCTTCTTCATTTTCACATTATTTCAATTTTGATCTTCCAATTCTGCATCATCATCATCATCATCATCATCATCCTTTTCTACTACTACTACTACTACTACTACTACTTGTATCATTCTAATATTCTCTTCTTAGTTCTTGGCTGGGGGTGGTACTGTATACACCGAGCGCACTTCTGCAGAGGAGTAAGACACCCCCCAACGAGTGTTCTGTGGACTAGTCAGCTGGGCTGTAAAATACACCCACTCATCTTTGCAGAGTGATAAGACCACCCCCCTCCAATGAGTGTCCTGTATATCACACTAAACAAGCTGATGGTGAGGCTCTCGTAATGCTGGAGCTTTTGGGAATGCAGAATAAACCTTCAATGCAATCGCTCAAAGGTCCACTCTAACCTGGATTGGTAGCACCTGATAGGGTCTTATCTATGGGTCAATTGGAACTAAATTGCGTACTTATGCTAAAGTGAACTGCTTGAAATAGAACTGTTTTGACATGTAAACTGAGAATTTATGCTCAACTTAATTGTTTGAAATGGATCTGTTTTTGACATTTAACTGTGTGTCGAGAAAATCTATACTTATACTAAACTGAATTGGTTTGGTTTGGTTTGGTTTCTTTGTTTAATAGCATATCAACCTTTGTAGGTTATTTAATGCCAAAGCCATTCTCCGAGAAGAACAGTAGTGGTACTATTTAACCCATAGCTGGGAGGATAAGGGGGTTCATACTTTTCCCAAGGGTATTTGCCCGAAAGTGAACGTAATAGCGCAACTGAATTACGAACTCGCATACTACGATTCTGCAGTCCATCGCTTTAACCATTACACCACGAGGACACCCCCTAAACTGAATTGGTTGAATTAGAACTATATGACTAAAGTGAATAGCTTGAAAAATAAATGTTTTTGACAATTGAATTGTTTGGTATAGAACTGATTATTTATATAAAAATGGATTTGACCTTAAATAACCTACAAAGGTTGATATGCCATAAAACCCAAACAACCAACCAACATTCTCTTCCCTCTTTTCTCCTTCTTCACGTTATTTCAGGTTTTTACTCTTTATTCTGCATAATCGTCATCATTATCATCATCATCATCATTTTTTACTACTACGACTACTACTACTACTACTCATATGATTTTAATATCAACTTCCTTCTCTTTCTTTCTTTCTTTTCGGCTTTTTCTTCACATTATTTCAACTTTCTTCTCCCAATTCTATAAAATCATCATCATCATCATCATCATCATCATTTTTTATTATTCACGCCACTTTACTATTTCAACATTCTCTTCTTCCTCATCTTCCTCCTCCCTCTCTTCTTCCTCACCTTCCTCCTCCAACTCTTCTTCTCTCTTTTCTCTCCTCCCTCTCTTCTTTCTCATCTTCTTACATCCTCTCTTCTTCTCTCTTTTCTCTCCTTCCTCTCTTCTCTCTTTTCTCTCCTTCCTCTCTTCTTCCTCATCTTCTTCCTCCCTCTCTTCTTCCTCATCTTCCTCCTCCATCTCTTCTTCTCTCTTTTTCCTTTTCTTGATTTTCTTTTTGCTCGCATTGCTCCGTTTTTCTTCTCACAGTCCTTCATCTTTGCTGTCTTTCAACTCCCACCTACATTTTTATTCCTTTTTTGTCCATTATCTTTCCTTCTGTCTACCCCCCTCCTCACCATACGTCTATCTGATAACATCCTCCCCATCAAAGTTCAGCAGACAGCCAATATACTCAAATATCAATTTAGTATCATTCACATCGATCGCTTCTACCATGATCTCAGAAGTTTACAATACCATTCATATATATATATATCTCTTTCTCACTCTCTCCCTCTCTCTCTCTCCCTCTCTCTCTCTCTCTCTCATACATATACATACGCACACTTTCCTCTTCAAACAAAATGGCGAATACCAAATGCAATAGGAGGTGGCGTTGATTAATGTTACATTTACATTCGAGCCCCAAGCGGCTGGACTGTGTTGGGTAATAAATAGCTTTAGAGAATGCAATAATTTAGCCAAGAGTCCATCCGGCTAGGTATCAGCTCGCTTTGTAAAAATTGGCGGCAAATCACATTACATCGCAACTTAATAAGACCAGAACACCTCCTCGGCGTCAAGAGAGACGGCAGAAACAAAACTTTTAATTTTTATTATTAAATTTTTGACCAGTTCAACCAGACAGAACTGACTCAGCACAAAAACTTCACTGATAACCGTATCATGACGATCGTCTTTCTGTAAAAAGTGTACATAAAGTTAAAATATTTGGGAAATCTTTAAAAAGAGAAGAGTAAAAAAGGCAAATGAAGTTCTTGTGACGCCATTTTGGATATTGCGTTCTTTTTTACAGCATACTTCCTTCTACGCTTCCAACCAGCACTCAAAGGAAATTAATCCACCTTTTTAATAGGACGTAGAATACGCTGACTGCGTTCCCAGTAGAGGGTTAAAATCCCATCCCAAAATAGGTTTCAGAAGATCTAGAGTGATTTACCCCTTAACTTTCATTACTCTCAAATCCTCTCTGATCCAGAGGAATCGATTCTCTTTGAATCACATCTATAGGACAAATATATATATATGTTTGAAGAATATTCATTTGATAAGAATTCTTGATAAATCATTGCAGGCAAAAACACTCTTAAGAAACTACATTGAAAATAAAGATATAAAGGTACACTGAATGCAATTCCTTAAAGTCTTGAAATAGAATAACTCCAGACAGGTTGACATGCCGTTAAAATTAATCATTTATCAGCGTTAGTTACTCAGGGGATGAGCTTTGTATAAAGGTTACCTTTGATGGAAATCGAATCGAATACCCGAGTTCAAATCCCCAAGAAAGCTAAAGAAGAACCAGTAAGGGCCACATGTATGGGTCAAATGGATGTGTTTAAAAATTATTCATATTTAATTGAGAGTCTTTATATAATGTAACCGTGTGCAAAAAAACCTCGTCAGAAACAACTTCAGAAAAAATGTAAATTTAATTTTACAATGATTTGAGTTAGTTTTATGGCACATCAAATATTGTTGGTTATTTAATATTCACCGGATGGAGACACAGAATACTTCGACATTGTAGCAGGAGTACTACAAGGGGACACGCTAGCCCCATACCTCTTTATCATCTATGCTTAGAAATTCGATCGACAAAATCAGAGAAAATGGCTTCGAGCTGACAAAGAAAAGAAGCAGAAGGTACCCCGAAAAAACAATTACCGACGCCAACAACGCCGATGACTGCGTTACTGGCGAATACGCCTAATCAAGCAGAGACACTACTGCATAGTTTGGAACGAGCCGCCACAGGCATTGGCCTCCATGTCAATGAACACAAAACTAAATATATGTGCTATAACCAAACAGGTGACATTTCCACACTAGACGGAACCTCTCTGAAACTAGTCGACAAATTTACCTACCTAGGAAGCAGCGTCTCATCAACCGAAAAAGACATCGAAACACGACTAACGAAGGCATGGACAGCTATCGATAGGCTCTCGATCATATGGAACTCAGACCTGACCGATAAAATGAAACGCAGTTTCTCCCTGGCAGCGGTCGTATCGATATTGCTATATGGATGCACTGCTTGGACGCAAACTAAACGGCTCAAGAAGAAGCTAGACGGCAATTACACAAGAAAGTTGAGAGCAACATTGACAAGTCCTGGCGGCAACACCCCACAAGGCACCAACTATACGGCCACCTGCTTCTCATCACGAAAACTATCCTAGCTAGACGAACCAGACATGCAGGACACTGCTGGAGAAGCAAGGACGAGCTCATAGGTGACGTATTCCTATGGACCCTCGCATATGGCCAAGCAAAAGCCGGACGACCAGCTCGAACATACATACAGCAGCTATGTGAGGATACGGGATGTAGCCCTGAAGACCTGTCAGAGGCAATGAATGATAGGGAGAAGTGGCGAGAGAGGGTCAAGTATATCCGTGCTAGCGGCACGACATGATGATGATGGTGACATATATATTCGATATATATCATTTGTGAACATAAGTCATCAAAGTTAAATAGTTTTATGTAAAACTACGTATCACTGACAATTCAATTAAACATCAGTCATTTGTTTACACACAGTTAAATGATCAAACAATTCTATTTCAAGCTATTCAATTTAGCATTTGTCAAACTTAGATAGTTCCAAGTATTGCTATTTATCAATTAAACATCAATCATTTGTTTACATACAATTGATTGATCAAAAGCTTAATTTCTAACAATTCAATTTAGAATAAGTCATTACTTTGCATTGTTTAAATATCAAACAATTCTATTTGACTCACACATGTAATGCCAATCCTCGTGAACGGTATCAATAATAGTAAAGGTCTACTTCTATGACCCAGAGACCAACAGACATAGTTCCCAGTGGAAGCATGCTAGCTCTCCCAGACCCAAGAAGGCCAGACAGAGCGAATCCATCCACAAACTTTTGATGATCTTTTTTTTTGACAGCACTGGCATCATCTATATGCACTGGGTTCCCACTGGACAGACAGTCAACAAGGAATACTATGTTGAGGTTCTAAGGGAGTTCAGGAAGAGATTCCGTTGGAAGAGGCCAACACTCTTCAAATCGGGTCAGTGGGATTTCCACCAGGACAATTCACCAGTCCACAAATCCATCCTTGTCACAGACTATTTGACAAAGATGGGCATCAAGAGAGTTCCTCAGTCTCCCTATAGTCAAGACCTTGCTTGCTGTGGCTTTTGGTTATTCCCTAAGCTCAGAGGCTGTCGTTATGAGACAATTGAGGAGATGAATGAGGCTGTGACGAAGGTCATTGACACGCTCACAAAAGAGGACTTCCATGGGGCCTTTCAGAAGTTGTTGGAATGGTAAAACAAGTACATTTCAGCCGGAGGAGATCACTTCGAAAGGAACTAGAGTTTCATGTGTGTATCAATAAAAGTGCCTATACGAAAAAAGTCTGGAAACCTATTTAATGAACCTTATATATATCATCATCATGACGTGCGGCTAGCACGGATATCCCTGACCCTCTCTCTCCACGTCTCCCTATCAGGTCTTCGGCAGGTCTTCGGGGTTACATCCCGTATCATCACATAGCTGCTGTATGAATGTTCGAGCTGGTCGTCCTGCTTTTGATTGGCCATATGCGGGGGTCCACAGGAGCACATCACTTACGATCTCGTCTTTGCTTCTCCAGCAGTGTCCGGCATGTCTGGTTCGTCTAGCTTGTATAGTTTTCGTGATAGGTGGTAGGTGGCCGTACAGTTGGCGCCGTGTTGGTTGTTGCTGCCAGGACCTGTTCAATATTGCTCGCAACATTCTTGTATAATTGCCATCGAGCTTCTTCTCCAACCGTTTAGTCAGCTTCCAAGTAGTGCATCCATACAGCAGTATCGACACGACCGCCGCCTAGAAGAAACTGCGTTTCATTTTATCAGTCAGGTTTGATTTCCATATGATCGAAAGCCTATCGATAGCTGTCCATGCCTTCGTTAACCGTGTGTCGATGTCTTTTTCGGTTGATGAGACGCTGCTTCCGAGGTAGGTGAATTTGTCAACCAGTTTCAGGGAGGTTCCGTCTAGTGTGGAGATGTCGCCTCTCTGATTAAAGATGCAAATCAGAAAAGTTCCAAGAAAAGGTGGTCAACATTACTAAGACAGAGCTGGTATACATACATACATACATACATTGTGTTAATGAATTCTATTCATATATATTTTTGTATGTGTTTATGTCTGGAAAGATTATTTGCATCAAGATATTGACAAGTCATATCTTCTACTCATCTTTCATCGGACGATAAAATTCGGATAGGAAACAATGTTTATGAGATCGATCTTCAACAGCTTATAGATTATTGTTTTTCTTCTCTACAGCAATTAAACAAGTGCAGTGCAAGTACGTATTGGAAAAATGTTTACTGTGGAAAGGATAGAATGACTCTATTGATTCGTGGTGCTTATTTTAAAAAATCAGATTTAATTTTACGCCGACTGTATTTCTGCTGTCTTGGGTATGACACTAAACTGCATCTGACGGTCAGGTTCCAGTCCTGTAGATTTGGGGAATGGGAAGTGTCCTTTCATTGCAATTACTCCTAAGTCCACTCTGGTCCTAATTGGTAGTACCTGTTGGAGTCCTATCAATGAGTTAAACTGTTTATCATTGATTAAGAATTATTATTATTATTTTCACTTTTTAAAACTATATTGTTGTAGTTGTTGTTGTTAGCGACCGCAGTCGAGGGTGACCTGAAGGCTCCCTTTTCAATAGCTATTACACCGAGGTGTAAGGGAGGGCGCTACTCCTTTCCCTGGATTGCTTCACTTAACTCTTGATACGTACCTTAAATTGCTGAGTGTTAAGCAAGGAGGTATCAAGTACCATTTTTAAGGTCTTTGGTATGACGCGACCTAGGATTGGACCCAGGTCTCCCGGACCATTGGCGAACACTCTACCCACTAGACCAGTGAGCCGGCTTATCCGATAAAAAGAATTACTAATGTTAATTAATCGAAATCATTAAATTGTCCGCAAACAAATAATGAATATTCTACAGAATTATTTGACTTCGATGGGAATTCTGTAAACAATTTCAATGAGTGCAAACAGATCACTCCTAAAAACTCCTTTGAGAATAAACTTACATTAAACTATTCCCTTGCAAATTATATATATATATTAGCAGGCATTGGAATATATAAGCAATAAGGACTGATATTTTATAAAACACCAACGAACCAACTCACTTATTTTATCTTCTTCATCTTAAACTTTTTTTAGAAACCTAAATTTCACTTCTGATTAGAAAGAAATAAACTATTTTGCCACGAATCAGGGCAAGAATTGATTTAGTCATCTTAAACGTATAAACAATAAGTTCACCCTCCGTTGAGCATTAAGAACTGCGGTATTTGAATTGTTCAGCTCGACCATCTCCCTGCTGTCATTACAACGTCTTTCTTTCAGAACAACTCTGAGCACCCTTGGGACAAACTTCGCGCAAATCTTCCGCATCTTCAGTTCCTCGCGAATAATTTTGTGTACAGTTCCCTCACTGACATCAAATTGGGCACTTATTGTCTCTATAGACACACGACCGTCCTTATCCATGAAATTCTTTATTTGACCAATCAACTCTGGTGTATTGACTTCCTTACTCTTCCCACACCTCTCATCATCCCTCACAGACTCCCTGCCTTCCTTGATTCACTTATGCCACTCAAAAACTGATGCTCGATTCATGCAAGATGGTCGAAAAGCAGTCTGAAGCATTCCATACGTTTCTGTGGCATTTTTCCAAGTTTAAAACACAATTTTATTGCATATCGTTCTTCTAAAGTGTCCTCACGTCCAGATTTTGAAATTCACCAGCTGTGACAATCAGGTTTTTGTAGAGTGTATTCTAATTGCTGCTGTAGCTGTTCATTTGAAGCTGAAATCATAAAAATTGGTCAGTCATCTCATAAGCTGTATAGCAATAACATAGTAAAGAGTCTATGACAAATTTAAATGCTCATACGAAAAAAGTCTGAAAACTTATCATAAGCACCTCGTATATATATATATATATATATTGCTATATTCATAGATAAAGAGTGCTCAGTAAATACTGGTGGTAGAGCATGTATGTTAATATAAGTTAGGTGAGCGTAGATACAGTTAAATGATCTTGGTGACTGTTAGTTTCTCGACTATTCGATTATCATTGGTCTGATACATCTTCGCAACTCTCATGGCGAATCCTCATCCTCTTTCTTTTTCTTAATACACATAGTGACACTGTCATCTCTTGGTTGTAAGGGTTTTTATATAGTTATCAACTTTCTGGTCCATTTGTTTGAGTTCCTCTCTTGTCCATTTAGGGAAGGTTCCAGATTATCGTACAAGAGGAACTCCCAAGGTATTTATCCCTTCGATGAAATTTCTGCTTCGGAACTTGGTTTCTAGCAGCTTTCTTGTCCTTCTGAGATAATTTTTTTCTATTTTTTTTCATTTCTCCTTATTTGTTTGTAGTTTTCCTTCCCGCCAAAAATCCTCAATATTTTCAGATTTGACTGTTCTATTTTATCTGTTTTACTCCTTACCCACTTTTTCTTATCACACATTTTTCTTGGCCAAATTCCATTCCTATATCCTGGCTCTGTATTCTTATTGTTTGGATCAAAATTTCTCGTTCTTTTTTATTTTTTACAATATGCTTGATGTACATCAGGTGAATAACCTTTACTTGCGATTTGGAAAATTTGTAACCCCAACTCACTTCATACACCAATGGTCAGAGAGGGTAGAAACGCTGAGCATATATTGGACAATGTGTATATATATATATATATATATACACGAGGATCATTAAATAAGTTTCCAGACTTTTTTCGTATGGACACTTTTATTGATAGTACACACATGAAACTCTAGTCGCCTTCGAACTAATCTCCTCCGGCTGCAATGCACTTGTACCGTTCCAACAACTTCTGCAAGGCCCCATAGATATCCTCTTGTGTGAGCCTGTCAATGACCTTCGTCACAGCCGCTTTCAGCTCCTCAATTGTCTCATGACGACAGCCTGTGAGCTTAGGGAATAACCAAAAGTCACATAGAGAAAGGTCTGGGCTATAGGGAGAGTGAGGAACTGTCTTGATGCCCATCTTGGTAAAATAGTCTGTGACGAGGATGGAGTTGTGGACTGATGTATTGTCCTGGTGGAAATGCCACTGACCCGATTTGAAGAGTGCTGGTCTCTTCCAATGGAATCTCTTCCTGAACTCCCTTAAAACCTTAACATAGTAACCCTAACACTAACCCTAACCCTTTGGCCAATCAATCTCTGCTATGACTAAATATTCTCGTCTCATTTGGGCTTTTCTAAGTCTATATATTAGTAGGTTCTTTGTTCCTCTCGTCTCTTTGCGGCATCTATTTTAATTCTTTCTAAAACCGTCGGTGGCACACCAGAGAGTAAAAGTATCTGTGTGGTCAGGTTTTTCCACATTATAGATTACCTCATCATCGGTCTATAGTAGTTGGGGATGCTCCCCTTTTTTGTGGGGAGTTCCAACTGGATCGTCATCCATTCAAGTATGCTTGCTTCTTGTAGGGATTTACTAAGTTGCAAAGAGAGTTTTTCGTGGATGGATGTGTATTTTAAAAATACAATCCATGTATGCCATCATGGACTTGCATTTTCCAATTTTGTATTTTCTTAAATGTTGCTCTTAGCAAATCCATGTGCATTTTCGCCTCAGGACCTTCTCAAGTTCCTCTAATTCTTTTTTCATCTTATTTTTCTATTCAGCATTTCCGACATGTTCCTTACTACTCCAGAATTGTTTTATTTCTTTTGCCTCCAGTTGCTGATTTGTTTTCTAATCTGTTGATAGAATTTTCTTTCATTTTCGAATATCCTGTTTTGTTTCTATTGTTTTAAACTGCTCCGGTCCGTTTTAAATATTCCTTTTCTTACCAACATCTTTTCATGTATTTTTTCCATTTTTTATTTTTTTGGCAAACCTGCCTTTTTGCAGTCTTTTCTTTCCGTTGGGTTCCTGAACATTTCACCTTCCTAACAAGTTTCATATTTTGACGCAGTTTCTGATTTTATCACTCATTTTCCAAATAGATTTAACATGGATTTTCACTTAAGTTTTATAGCAAGTTTCCTGGATTCTTCTAAGTATCGTTGCAGATTTAAGTAATTCTATGGTTTGGATGTTTTCAAGTATTCGTCGAATTTTTAGTTCAACGAGTGTACTTTCCTGTTTCTGGGAGACTGTTTCAAGGTCTCCCACCAGGATTGGTATCTCTACCAAGGTTATTTTAGTTCTTTTGCAAGATGTTATTGTTTGTCTATCCTTTCGTTTTCTTTCATTTTCTGTCTGTAGCCCACCGGAACAGCATAATCCTGTCGATAGCAGTTCTTAATGCTTGGTCTGGTGTTGTGGATGCGATTAGTTTATGTGTTGGTATCTCTAAATCCAAAATAATTTTAGGCATCTTTTTCTTAACGGATTCCGGCTTGTACACATAACATTTAGTAGTATGATTAAATTTCAATCTTTTGTACAATTCCCAGGGGCTCCTCTTCTCATGCCTGTCATGTTTATTGTACTCCTATTATACTCTTCTCATCCCTGTCATGTTTATTGTACTCCTATTGTACTCTTCTCATCCCTGTCATGTTTATTGTACTTCTATTGTACTCTTCTCATCCCTGTCATGTTTATTGTACTCCTATTGTACTCTTCTCATCCCTGTCATGTTTATTGTACTTCTATTGTACTCTTCTCATCACTGTCATGTTTATTGTACTCCTATTGTACTCTTCTCATCCCTGTCATGTTTATTGTACTCCTATTGTACTCTTCTCATCCCTGTCATGTTTATTGTACTCCTATTGTACTCTTCTCATCCCTGTCATGTTTATTGTACTCCTATTGTACTCTTCTCATCCCTGTCATGTTTATTGTACTCTTTTTGGTCTAGTTGGATTCATTCGGCTACAATGTGATTCAGCGTTTCATATCTGTCTCCAAACCCGACACTTGTTATTGTATTGTGTTTTATCCATTTCCTCTTTAACATAATTGATACTTAGAACGCTGTTTTGTGCTGCTTTTGGAAAAGATTCTGTTTCTCTTTTAAGGTTTCCCTTTCGGAAACGTTGTTTGTATGAGAAAAAATTCAGTTTCTCTTTTGAGGTTTCCCTTTAGTAGCGTTGTTTTGTATTAGAAAAGATTCCGTTTCTCTTTTGAGGTTTCCCTTTAGTAGCGTTGTTTTGTATTAAAAAATTCAGTTTCTCTTTAAGGTTTCCCATTCGTAGCGTTGTTTTGTATTAGAAAAAATTCTGTTTCTCTTTTGAAGTTTCCCTTTCGTAGCGTTGTTTTGTACTGGAAAAGATTTCGTTTATCTTTTGAGGTTTCCCCTTCGTAGCGTTATTTTGTAAAGGGACAGATTCCGTTTCTCTTTTGAGGTTTCCCTTTAGTTGCGTTGTTTTGTATGAGAAAAAATTCAGTTTCTCTTTTGATTTTTCCCTTTCGTAGCGTTGTTTTGTATTAGAAAACATTCAGTTTCTCTTTTGAGGTTTCCCTTTCGTATCGTTGTTTTGTATTAGAAAAAAATCAGTTTCTCTTTTGAGGTTTCCCTTTCGTAGCATTGTTTTGTATTAAAAAAGATTCCGTTTCTCTTTTGAGGTTTCCCTTTCGTAGCGTTGTTTTGTATTAAAAAAGATTCCGTTTCTCTTTTGAGGTTCGCCTTTCGTAGCGTTGTTTTGTATTAAAAAAGATTCCGTTTCTCTTTTGAGGTTTCCCCTTCGTAGTGTTGTTTTGTATTAAAAAAGATTCCGTTTCTCTTTTGAGGTTTCCCTTTCGTAGCGTTGTTTTGTATTAAAAAAGATTCCGTTTCTCTTTTGAGGTTTCTCTTTCGTAGCGTTGTTTTGTATTAGAAAATATTCCGTTTCTCTTTTGAGGTTTGCCTTTCGTAGCGTTGTTTTGTATTAGAAAACATTCAGTTTCTCTTTTGAGGTTTCCCTTTCGTATCGTTGTTTTGTATTAGAAAAAAATCAGTTTCTCTTTTGAGGTTTCCCTTTCGTAGCATTGTTTTGTATTAAAAAAGATTCCGTTTCTCTTTTGAGGTTTCCCTTTCGTAGCGTTGTTTTGTATTAAAAAAGATTCCGTTTCTCTTTTGAGGTTTCCCCTTCGTAGTGTTGTTTTGTATTAAAAAAGATTCCGTTTCTCTTTTGAGGTTCGCCTTTCGTAGCGTTGTTTTGTATTAAAAAAGATTCCGTTTCTCTTTTGAGGTTTCCCCTTCGTAGTGTTGTTTTGTATTAAAAAAGATTCCGTTTCTCTTTTGAGGTTTCCCTTTCGTAGCGTTGTTTTGTATTAAAAAAGATTCCGTTTCTCTTTTGAGGTTTCTCTTTCGTAGCGTTGTTTTGTATTAGAAAATATTCCGTTTCTCATTTGAGGTTTGCCTTTCGTAGCGTTGTTTTGTATTAGAAAAAATTCAGTTTCTCTTTTGAGGTTTCCCTTTCGTAGTGTTGTTTTGTATTAAAAAAGATTCCGTTTCTCTTTTGAGGTTTCCCTTTCGTAGTGTTGTTTTGTATTAAAAAAGATTCCGTTTCTCTTTTGAGGTTTCCCTTTCGTAGTGTTGTTTTGTATTAGAAAAGATTCCGTTTCTCTTTGAGGTTTTCCATTCGTAGCATTGTTTTGTATTAGAAAAAATTCAGTTTCTCTTTTGAGGTTTCCCTTTCGTAGCGTTGTTTTGTATGAGAAAAAATTCAGTTTCTCTTTTGATTATTCCCTTACGTAGCGTTGTTTTGTTTTAGAAAAGATTCCGTTTCTCTTTTAAGGTTTGCCTTTCGTAGCGTTGTTTTGTATTAGAAAAAATTCAGTTTCTCTTTTGAGGTTTCCCATTCGTAGCATTGTTTTGTATTAGAAAAGATTCTGTTTCTCTTTTGAGGTTTCCCATTCGTAGCGTTGTTTTGTATTGGAACAGATTCCGTTTCTCTTTTGAGGTTTCCCTTTAATGGCGTTGTTTTGTATGAGAAAAAGTTCAGTTTCTCTTTTGAGGTTTCCCTTTCGTGGCGTGGTTTTGTATTAGAAAAAAATTCGGTTCTCTTTTGGGGTTTCCCTTTCGTATCGTTGTTTTGTATTAGAACAGATTCCGTTTCTCTTTTGAGGTTCGCCTTTCGTAGCGTTGTTTTGTATTAAAAAAAATCATTTTCTCTTTTGAGGTTTCTCTTTCGTATCGTTGTTTTGTATTAGAACAGATTCCGTTTCTCTTTTGAGGTTTGCCTTTCGTAGCGTTGTTTTGTATTAAAAAAAATCATTTTCTCTTTTGAGATTTCTCTTTCGTAACGTTGTCCATGTCCACTTGTATACAATCAAACAAATTTATTGCTTGAATTATCTATGCTGTTATTTTTTTTCCCCATTTCCGTGTTCTTAATTCTTTTTCGTTTTCTGTGACCATTATATTCCTATTTCTATTACTAACTACAGTAATTCATCATTCTTTGTTCTCTTTTATGCATTCCTTGACTCCTTGAATTAATGAATCGAAGCAACCCTCAATAATGACGAATCCTCTTACACCTTTTTTTTTCTACATATAGTTTTACAGTGTCACCTCTCGAATCTAAAACCAAGTGTATCAACATCAATTTCTTTATCCATCGGTTTATTTGTTTGACTTCATCTCTTGTCGATTGTTAAAACAGTGTAGTGTATCTTACAAGGATGAATGCCAATGTTTTTATTTCTTTAAAGAGATTTCTGCTGCACTTTGGTCTCGGGAAGATTTCTGGTTCTCTTTTCTGATTCTTTTTTCTTTCTTTCTTTGTTAATGGCGTCCCCTTCGAATATTTCTAACTACTTGTAATATTCTTTTACTCCAATGGTTCTTATTCTTTCCTGATTTGGTGCTGATATTTTTCTTTTGTTTCTCTTTTCCCTTTTTTTCATTTTTAGGATGCCACATTTTTCATTTTCAGATTCCCTTCTATATACTTGTACATTCTAAAAATTTACGTGGTGCCTTCAATAAGACTTTTTGTACCAGCATTTAGAATAGTCGTAGACTTTTGAAAAATTCACTATGTTATTGCTATACATCTTATGAGATGACTGACCAATTTTTTGATTTTAGCTCCAAATGAACAGCTACAGCAGCAATTGGAATACACCCTACAAAAGCCTGATTGTCACAGCTGGTGAATTTCAAAATTGCAATCTGGCCGTGTGGACACTTTAGAAGAACCATATGCAATAAAATTCCGCTTTAAACTTGGAAGAAATGCAACAGAAACATATGGAATGCTTCAGACTGCTTTTGGAGCATCTTGCATGAATTGAGCATCAGTTTTTGAGCGGCATAAGAGATTCAAGGAAGGTGCCCGTCGGGTAGTCGTTATCGTCGTAGGAAATGGACACGGCGACACGAGTTCAAATCCTAGACGAGACTGACTGCATTTCACATAGCACTAATACCCTTGGGAAAGGTATGAATCCAATTATTCTCCCTCCAGCTATGGGTAAATAGTAGGACAGACTAGGTTCTACAGCCTTGGTTAGGCAACTAGTCTAAGAGAAGGAAAACTCTGAATTGAAACCTGTTAAACTCCGCTTAAAAATTGACCTTGTGTCATATCCTGCCCGAGCGGAGGGGTTGGTAAATAGTATAAGAGATTCAAGGAAGGCAGGGAGTCTGTGAGGGATGAGGAGAAGTGTGGGAGGTGTAAGGACGTCAATACACCAGAGTTGATTGGCCCAAGGGTTAGGGTTAGGGTTACTATGTTGAGGTTTTAAGGGAGTTCAATGAGAGATTCGTTCGGAAGAGGCCAGCACTCTTCAAATCGAGTCACTAGCATTTACACCAGGACAATGCACCAGTTCACAACTCCATCCTTGTCACAGACTATTTGACCAAGATGGGCATCAAGACAGTTCCTCAGCCTCCATATAGTCCAGACCCTGCTCCCTGTGACTTTTGGTTATTCCCTAAGCTCACAGGCTGTCGTTATGAGACAATTGAGAAGATGAAAGAGGCTGTGACGAAGGTCATTGACACGCTCACACAAGAGCACTTCCATGAGGCCTTCCAGAAGTCGTTGGAACGGTACAACAAGTGGATTGCAGCCGGAGGAGATTACTTCGAAGGGGACTTGAGTTTCATGTGTGTACTATCAATAAAAGTGCCCATACGAAAAAAAAGGCTGGAAACTTATTCATATATCAGGGTTTCGTGCTCATTTTTTTTATTTTTACAAACATTTCATATCTATATTCGTAAGTTGGTTTATATTCTGTAATTTTGAGAATTTGTGCATTTCCTAAGTAGATAATTGAGTGACATCATTGCTATCACAAATAGGGTTCGATCTCTTGCTGCTAATTCTACTTTCCAGGTTTTTATGGATTTTTTTAAAGTTTATGACTTTGTCAGAGACTCTGTATATTTTCGGGCATTTTATTATATATATTTTCAATACCATATTGTAAGCCTTTTTGTAGTCAATCTTCGCGATGACCATATATTTCCTCCTGGTTTTAACGCCATTCAGGATGTGACGCTCTGTATATAGTAAGACTGCTGACCTCTTGTTCCTTTTCGGTATCCTATTAGTTCTTCCGGAAGTAGTCGGTGGCATACAAGCTAGCAATATATTTCTTCTTTTATCAATGTGGTTAGGATGTTCCACACAATAACTTAACGCCTTAGCGATTTACTGTTGCAGGAGATGTCACTTTAAGACGGTCTTTCAGGATAAGGGTAGTTTTCCCCTTCGTCATCTATTCGAGTATATTTGCTTGTTCTTGGAATTTACTCAGGTGCTGAGCCAATTTGACATGCATGGGCGGGATCCTTTTAAAACCAGAATTCATATAGTCCATCATGGGTTGGTCTTTTTGAATTTGGTAATTCTTTCTGTATTGTTCCAAGTGAGTCCAGGTGCGCGTCCTTCTGAGGACCTTCTTCAAGTCTTTGAATTTTTTTTCTTATACATTCATGATTTCTATTACGTTCCTGTTTTGCTTGAATTGCTTATTTCTCTTCCAGTATCTTTTAGGTCTCCCTTTTTCGCCAGTTTGCAAATGTCTAAAGTGCTGATCAATGACAGAAAAACAAACGAGTTCGATCCCTACTCAAGCTGTTATGTTCCCTTTAGAGAAATCATCTTGGGAAAAGTGTGAACCAACTTATTCTTCAGCTATGGGTTAAATAGTATAAGTACTGTTCTACGATGATGGATTTGGCATTGAATAACCCACGAAGGTTGATATGCCATAAAACAAAGGAAACGAAACCAAACATCAATGGTCGGCAGGAACGTCAAAACCCACAATATCAAAAATTCTTTTCTTCTAGGTAATTGATGATAATTAATGATTAATCAATGATTGATAATTGGTCGGTTCTTCTGGTCGGGATTGGGTTATGTGTTTTTTCTCTCAAGGTTCTAAAGAATTTTATCTTCGTTTCATTTTCTCGGACACATTTTGATTTGTGTCGAGACAATTTGTCAGCTTCTTTAAATTCTAATCACTTCCCTGTAAATCCCCTTTCACAGCCAATTGTGTTCTGTATTTCTTTTGTGCAAGTTTGCTGTATTCGTTTGTTATATCGATAAACCGTTTTATCTTTATCACCGACAATTGATATTATGTGGCTTATAATCAATTTTCATTTGACATTATTGGCTCTTATGTCATTATTTTGTGCTGTTATTAAGAGAGATTCAATTATTTTTCAAAACTATTTTTGTCTCATAATGGTTCTTACATTTGCACGTATATTTTATTCCCTGAAATACCAACCAATCAATATATTTATCATATATATATATATATATATATATATATATATGTATATATATATATATATAAGCTCACACACACTCACCTACTTTTCTGTATCTGTCACTGTAAATGTATTTATTACATACACCTCTATTTTTGTGTATATATCTACAGCAATTAAAAAATACTACCAAGAATATGCACCTTCTGCCGGATGTATGGAGGAGAGGGTCGAATAAGGGAAACTCGAAGACGACTGAGCTGCACACACAGGGGCCAAGATATAAATCTTCTGTGAATCGCTTTCCTCTTCATTCTCCTTTTTCAGAAGATTTTATTTCCATAGATGATGAAGCTATATTCTTCTTTAATCTTCAAACATCTTTCTTTTAAAAACAGGTGAAAGTTTTTGTCGTTGAACTCGGGGATGTTTTTTTTTTATTCCATAAGATTCCGGATTTTTTTTAAATAGGTGGTGATTGCTGTTTTGCTTCGTCCGATTTCCGTTGCTATTGTTCCGTGTTTTGACTTGCCTTACTTTTTTAGCTCTGTAATTCTCATTTTTTTTTTCAAATTCGGACCGTGTGAGCCCTCTAGCTACTTGTAAATTAATTTTTAATCTAAAAAATGACGGTAAGATCGCAAAACACCGAAAAACACAAAATTATGGCATTTAGAAATTTCCCATCGTTTTTTCTTGACTGTTTATAAAGTGGTCTTATTTTTTTCTTTTTATTCTGGTTAAATTTTTAAAATTCTGATCAAATGATTATAATTTCGTCATAAAAAATAGAAATTTCAAATTTCTTTCAATTCTGTTCGCTTTTCTGTGTCACAAACTATATGAAAAAATGTTTTCGTGAAAAAACTTCAAATTGCCATATTTTACTGATTTTATATAATGATTTTATATTTTTTGTTGGGGTACGGCATATCAACCTTTGTATGGTTATTTAACGCCGAATCCATTTTTATGTAAATAATCAGTTCTATTTCAAACAATTTAATTTAGCAAGAGTGCACAGTTTAATTGTCAAAAACATTTCTATTGTAAACTATTCAGTTTATTCAAGCAGTTATATATAACAATTCAGTTTAGTATAAATACAGTTTCAATGTCAAAAACAGTTCAATTTCAAATAATTCAGTTTAGAATAAGCACGCAGTTTAAATGTAAGTACGGTTTAATTGTCAAAAACATTTCTATTTTAAGCTATTTAGTTTAATCAAACAATTCAATTTAGCATAAGTATGCCGTTAGTTCTATTTAACCCATAGATAGGGCCCTATCAGGTGCTACCACGCCGGGCCAGAGTGGACCTGGGAGCAATAGCAATGAAGGGGGGCTCTGTATTCCCCAAGGCCCCAGCATTACTGGGACCTCACCATCAGACTGTTTAGTGTCATATCTAGGACACTCATTGGGGGGTCTTATCCCTCTGCAAAAAGTGCAGTCAGTGTATTCTATAGCCCCAGCCGACTGGGCAAGATTTTATACTTTTACCTAGTGGTATATATATATATATATATATATATATATATATATATAGAGAGAGAGAGAGAGAGAGAGACAGTGGGGGTGAGAGTGAGAGAAAATAGATTTCGAGTTAGATGGTACAGAAATGGTTTCATTTCCTGGTTTGGGTATCGACAAAATTTTAATATATTCAAAATCTTGAATTTCATCTAAAAATTCAAAATAATTACTTTTAAGATCGAATCATTTGTGAGTCTTCTTCATCTTCTCTTCAAACAAATTTTCTTCAAAGGTCGCACTTTATATATAAAAAAACCCAAACAAATGTTTGTTTTCTCTCGTTTGCGTAAAAAGCTGAACATAAAGAGTTCGATGAACATTCGAATAGATCTATTGCTTAACTTGATTAGGGAAAAATATAAAAAGTTTCCCCATTTAGAAAAAATTAACTTCTTACAAAATTGCGGACAATGGTATCCTTTGTGTGTGACTTTTATTCACGTGAAAGAAACCATTTATTCTATGCACCTTGGTTTGGTTTTGTTTGGTTGATTGGTTCGGTTTTATGGCATATCAACCTTTGTAGGTTATTTAACGCCAAATCCATTTTTATGGAAATAATCAGTTCTATTTGAAACAATTCAGTTTAGCATGAGTATACAATTCAATTGTCAAAAACATTTCTATTTCAAAGTATTCAAGCAGTTCTATATAACAATTCTGTTTAAATGTAAGTCCAGTTTAATTGTAAAAATCATTTCTATTTCGGGGTGTCCTCCTGGTGTAATTGTTAAAGCGTTGGACTGCGGAATCGTAGTACGCGAGTTCGTACTCCAGTCGCGCTATTACGTTCACTTTCGGGCAAATACCCTTGGGAAACGTATGAGCCCCCTTATCCTCCCAGCTATGGGTTAAATTGTACAATTACTGTTCTGAGAATGGATTCAGCATTAAATAACCTAAAAAGAGTTGATATGCCATTAAACAAAGAAACCAAACCATCATTTCTATTTCGAGCTATTCAGTTTAGTCAAGCAATTCTAATTCAGTTTAGTAAAAGTACAGATTTTGTTTACACACAGTTACATGTCAGAACAGTTCTATGTTAAACAATTTAGTTTAGTGTAAATACAGTTTCAATGTCAAAAAACAATTCTATTTGAAACAATTCAGTTAAGCACAAGCACGCAGTTCAAATGTAAGCACGGTTCAATTGTCAAAAAACATTTCTATTTCAAGATATTCAGTTTAGCATAAGTATGCCGTTAGTTCTATTTAACCCATAGATAGGACCCTATCAGGTGCTACCACACCGGACCAGAGTGGACCTGGGAGCAATTGCAATGAAGGGGTACTCCGCATTCCCCAAAGCTCCAGCATTCCTGGAACCTCACCATCAGACGGTTTAGTGTTATATCCAGGACACTCGTAGGCGGAGTCTTACCCCTCTGTAGAGGTGTGGTGAGTGTATTCTACAGCCCTAGCCGACTGGGTAGCGTTGTAAGCAAATCCTACCGGTTTGTGGGTGGATAAGTCTCAGAAGGAAGGAGAGATAGACAGAGTTCAATATCTCTTCCAGTAGGCTACATAATAGAATACGTTTATTTAAATACTCCGGCGTTGGTCTTACAGAGTTTTTCCCAACCTAGCCAATGAATAGCAGTCAACGACATAGCAGTTGCTGCTGACAACATGTTCGATAAATCGCTTTTCTTAAGTCTTGAACACCATCAGTCATTTGTTTACATAAATTTGAATGATCAAACAGTTTAATTTCTAAATATTCAATTTTGCATAAGTCGATAAAGTTAAATGGCTCCAAGTATTGTTTTCGATCGCTAAAAATTCAATAAACATCACACATTTGTTTGCACACAGTTCTTTTCCTAACAATTCAATTTAGTATAAATCAACAAAGTTGAATGGTTCGAAGTATTGTTATGTATCGCTAACAATTCAATTAAAGTCATTTCTTTACACACAGTTAAATGATTAAACAGTTCTATTCCTAACGTTTCAATTTAACAAGATTCATTTGTTTGCAATCAGTTTACATGCCAAACAGTTTTAATTGACCCATATAGGTTCTACCAATCTGGGCCAGAGCACACCTGGGAGCAATGGCAGTTAAAGGGTACTTGACATTGCCTACAGTTCTAGCATTACTAGAGCCTTTCTGTCAAATTGTTTAATGTCATATCTAGGACACTCGTTGGAGGGGTCTTACCCCTATGCTGAGATGTAAGTAAGTAAGTTGGCAACCGTAGTCGAGAGCGACCAAAAAGCTCTCTTTTCAATAGCTACTACACCAAGGTATAGGGGAGGGCGCTACTCCTTTCTCTGGGTTGCCTCACTTTACCCTTGATACGTATCTTATATTACTGAGTGTTAAGCAAGGAGGTATCAAGTACTATTTTTAAAGTCTTTGGTATGAACCCAGGTCTCCTGGACCATTGGCGAACACTCTACCCGCTAGGCCAATGAGCGGTTTAGTCGGTGTATTCTATAACCCCGCTAGTCGATTGAGCTACAAAGTTTTAGTGTGCATGTTGGATCTTAAAAATCCTTTGATACTTTCCAAAGTCAATTCTTGATCATAAATGAATGAGGTAACACTGTTCCTAGCAAAAGTAAGAAAAATTAACTTTCTTTTAATTTCTCTCTGTCTATTCGATTATATTCTGCATCTGTTATTTTATCAATTACTGATAAAATTGATCGATACAAACGGATATTGTTTGAGATATTGATTGATTGATTAAACTTCAAGTATATAATGAGCTTAACAAAATTTTCTATTTAATAAAGCTTTCCCTAATCAATCATTCTTTTCGATTAAACTATTCGTTGATTTTACTATTGACATGTTATTTAAAATTCGATCTCAGATATTTCATATGTGATACAATGAGTGGAATTAAAAGGTTGTCACTTGATCTGATGATATAAAGGAACACCAGGGAGGATGATCACAAAAATCATTCCAGACTATGAATTAATCTAAGATGATAAATAATGGTAGCTTATCAGGATATCGCAGTGATATAGAATCTTTTGTGATTCGTAGTTGATAAAATAATAAAATTATAGTCGAGGGTGACCCGAAGGCTCCCTTTTCGATAGCTTACTACACCAAGGTGTAGGGGAGGGCGCGACTCCTTTCCCTGGATTGCTCCACTTTACCCTTGATCCGTACCTTATAATGCTGAGTGTTAAACAAGGAGGCATCAAGTACCATTTTTTGAGTCTTTGGTATGACTCGACCTGGGATTGAACCCAGGTCTCCCGGGCCATTGGCGAACACTCTAACCGCTAGGCCAATGTCCGTGCAATATAACTATTACTGTTATATAATTGTGGAAGGATTTTTTTTATATTATCATTTTTCGTTTTATATATTTTGTCTTTTGGTTTAGTTAGGCTTAGAACCTTTCGGCTTAGTGCATGGGTAGATGCAGACATTAACGCAGGTGTTCACGCGCGCGTGGGGAGGATGTGACAATCACAGATGTCGCAATAAAAATCCGAAATAGGAAATGGACTGGGGATGTGAGTGACGTCATGCCAGGAAGCTATGGGCATGGATTATTTGTGATTTCGAATCAAAGCAGTGAGTTGAGATTTGAACTTAGACGAAGCGGGTCGATTTTTCGGGCCTGAGCGAGGCCGGTGCAGTTTGTGGACTGCGGGGTGCACGCGCGTTGGTTGGGTCAATGAGTTGAGAGCTGACAATGGACGAACAGTCAGCATAGAAAAATTTTATATTTCTCTCCTCGTGTCGAAAAACTAAACTTAAAGAAGGTAATAAAATTTTTGTACCTGAACTAAGAAAGTCGTCAGTGTTTCGTATATTTCGGGATTCCCTCTGTATATTTCACATATTTATATCAGGGTCCTATCTTGAATATGCTACATTACGAGTTTGATGACAGAGACGAGGATGATTCTCAAACATACATTGGAAACAAACTGTTTGCACGAATGAAAGAATGTAACTTCTGGCCGATAAAAAAAAATCTTTTTGATAGATCTTTAAAAAAAAATAAAATAAAACAAATATGTAATAAGTGAAGTAAAAACTATAAGACTCGAGCATTCTCTTTGTATTTCATTTTCTGACTTATGAAAGGAAAACTAGATAAATTCATTTTGCAAAAATAGTTTATTCGAAAAACAAAATGATTTTACTTATATAACATTGCGGGTTGAACTGAACTCACGCGATATCTTTTAAAGAATCAGCACCAATTACGTATTGATATTGAACAGGGCTGGGGTTAGACATATGCTGTGTTCAGTCGGGACCAAAATCTCCATGATTGTAAAACCAGAATATTGAGTCATTGAAATCATTGCAAATACGCGCTGTTAAAATATAAAGAGGAGATCCATTACGTTGTGGCTAACGAGCAACATTGTGATATTGTCGTTTGAAACTACAGTCGTGCTATTGCGCTCACTTTCGGGCGAATACCCTCCATTAAATTCCACCTATTTGTGAAATTGTACCACTAATGTTCTACTCCAAGGATGGCTTTGGCATTAAATAACCCAAGAAGCTTGATATGTCATTAAATAAAGAAACCAAACCTAAATATGAATGTCATATCAGGTGATATTGTTTTAATCAATCATATCTGGTTTCGTTTGGTTTCTTTGTTTAATGGCATATCAACCTTTGTAGGTTATTTAATGCTAAAGCTATTCTCCTAGAAGAACAGTAGTGGTACTATTTAACCCATATCTGGGAGGATAAGGGGGTTCATATCTCTCCCAAGGCTATTTACCCAAAAGTGAACGTAATAGCGCGACTGGAGTATAAACTCGCTTACTACGATTCCTTTGTCCATTGCTTTAACCATTACACCACGAGGACACCCCCCAATCATATCTGGGAATTTCATGCAATATTCTTGGTATTATCCTACTTTTTACGGTTTCAGTCGATGTGCCCCTTTAACCTGTTAATATGTGTGTGTGTGGGTGGTTGTGTGTGGGTGTGGGTGTGGATGCTATTGTGTATGTGTGTGTGTGTGTGTGTGTGTTAATTTTCTGATGTTATATTTTCTACTTTTGATATCAGAAGTAGACATGGTGTGGCTTGCCTAATCAATGGAGAAAAGGAGATACTCTCTCATTCATAAGCCATTGTACTTACAAGAAAAACAAAATACCAACGGTGGTAGTCTTATGTAGCGTAAGGGACGGAAAATGCAGAAGCCCTCTTGAAAATTTATTAAACACTTTATTTCTCTCCCGTGGTTTCGAGTGAGACAATTTACGAAGGTTAAAATGGTTGAATTTGCTGGACCTGTTTCTTCAAACTTTAACTTCAAATAGGATACCTTTGAACGTAACCTTAATTATAACATCTGATCGGGTGAAAAATATTCAGTTGGATATTCGCTGTTTTCGTCATGGCAGTCACTCAAAACGTCTTTAAGTCTTGTCCCACTAAATTTTCCCTGTAGATACGAATGATTTCCTTTGACAGTCAAACCAACATGTGACAACAAATATTTGACTTGAAGAATCCGGCTGTCTACCAGCAACACACCTCCGTGACAATAATCGGACAAGTCCTTGACAAGAATTCTTCCTTTGACAGTAATTCTTTGAGGTTAGTTACGTTATATATACAAAAGCCATTCAATAAATTAAGGTAATTTTTTTCTAAAGAGTTGACGATTGGAAGCACGGTTTACGGTGGCATCATTTTCAAAGAAATCAATTGTGAAGTATCCTTTCATGTCTTGGAACTCTGTCAGTATGACCTTCTTTACTGATCACTGCTACCGGAACTTTTTCTTTACCGGAGAGTCTGTGCTTCTATGCCATAGACTGTCTTTTTGTTGTACTCCAAAGATGGTGCACTCACCCTCCTCTATAAATACACATCAACGAGAGCGTCAGAGTGAGTGCACCAATCAGCGTGACACAATCATGTGTGATACCATTTGCATAGTGGACGGATAGTCACTACCCCACTGGACTCTCAGCTTCCTATCAACTAACAACTGTTTAACCAGGTTCACTAGTATCTTATTTCTGTTACTTGAATATATGCTTTTCTATCAACCCTTTTTGTGTTCCCCGTCTTTTTCTTTTGTCAGTATCACCACAATTTTCCATTAGACTCGTAGAGACAAACTGATATCTTGCCGATTTGTAAATATTCTTTATTAAAGTATGCTTCTCGGTACTATCAAATTCTTCTTTAAATTGCACATGGTTTGTACTTCTCATCCACCAAAACCCTAATGACAGATGTCTGTTCAAGCGTTTAGCATTCTGACAAATTTGTCTTAATTTTAAACTGACACAAAAAACATTCGGCATCAAAATAAATTTTGCAATCAACCAGTTCCAATTAATGCAGAATTTATATTTATGGACAAAACATTTTCGAAAAAAAGTAAGATTTTGCTTTACCCCCACTTAATTTCTGGGATGAACCTTGTGTATATATATATATATATAACCTAAAACTTTGAATAGAAATATTGTGCGGTCAACATTGCTTAAGTAAAAAACTGGTGGTGATTGTTTTGTTTGCCTAACGAAAAAGAAGACTCAGGTACTTAGCTAAAAGTTTATTAAACTTTTCTTTATCTAAAGAAGTCTGGAAGAGATGTATGGCCCAGTGACGTCGTGCTTATCTTTAAATATTGTTATAGACAGAGTCTGTATTGCATAGCTATCAATCATGATGGTGATCATCTAAACTGTAAGGGGAAGCAAAAGCACGCTTCAACTTCTGTTATATAATGACTGTTGACATGGATTTTGGGTTCATTCCCGGTGACCCCATGTGCTTTGACAAGCTGTCACGCTGTGATTAATAAACAGAGGAATGGCAGTGCGTCGGGGTAAGCTGGTCGAGCAGGTGTGTAACCGGAAGGAGTCCCCGTGATATGAGAACCAGGCGGTCAGATTTGGACAGTCAGTCAGTCAAAATCGAGAGTCGAGCCAGGCTACGCAACCGATCAAAGGCGTTAGTGTCGTCTCTGACCATACGGCTTGCAACGGGGTGCAAGCGTTGGCATCCCCTGTCTCCAGGAAGAAGATATGGGGCAAGAAGTCCCCTCTCTAAGTATATGTCTCTCCATCTATCTCTCAAACTTACAACAAACTGTGTGCCTCTTTCGAGGATAAAATGAGAGAGAGATATTTTTATAAAAAAAGTGTGTTTCGTTTCGTTAATTGAAGTTTGTAAATCATGTTTGATTATTTCGTTGATAAATCCATAAAAGACAATACAACACTTCCATGTAGGATTCTCTCTTGTTTATACCTTTCATTCCGTTACTGAGGCAATGGAAATACGTGGAAACGGATAATGGACACAACAAACGGCAATATTCGGGCGTCTATGTTTATTCTCGGAGGAACAAGCTCTTTTCATCTCTTTTAAAGGTTCTTTCTCACACAATTCAAATTTGGGATCATCTCGCTTGTGTCCTTTGTCTCAAAAGAGGTCGAATTGAAAAATCCAGTTTCTTTTATTGGGGTTCTCAGATCTCCGAACCCTCACTCCCGCCAAAATGCCTGACCAGCTCATGGGACCCCTTTGATAGCTTATAGGGTCTCCTGATATCGATAACTCTTCGTCGGTAGCAGTTTTCACGTCAATTGCAAATAAAGCATATCTATTGTATTCGGTCTTCAAGATGAGATTTTGAACTTTGTAAACTTATTTCTTTTCTGGCTTGAACTTTTTTTTTATTTGACTTATTTATTCGCACCTTGTGGTCCTTCGCTTTTATTGTTACAGTCCATTCCTTCAAGACTCAACGCCGAAAATGATATATTGAAGTATGATCCTAGTTACAACTTTTGAGCGGGTGGAGAACACGTGTTGACTTTATTTCCATCCTCCCGGCACAGCGATTTATTTTATTCTATTTATTGTATTTATTTAATGTCTTATCTTTTCATATCTAAATATTTTGGAGAAGTTTTTTGACGCCGATATTTTGCTTTTAATTCGTATTTTCTCTTTAAATTTAGAATTTGCGGTTCTTTCGAGAATTAGATTATAATTTTTTTTTTAATTTTTTTTTTCTCTAAGGATAAATTTCACTTCTGAATATTGATTCTTATCTTCAGTATTATCAAAAATCCTCCATGATAGAAACTTTTTTGTTATTCTTCGCTTCCTGTCCGTCTATCTTGCTGGCTCTATTTTCTATCTATCTATCTATGAGAGTGTGTGTTTGTGTGTGTATACTTATGTTGGATCTATGTAATTATAAATGGAGGCGCTCGTAGCGTAACGAGTATATGGACTGGAATTTCCTCGGTTACTGATGTGCAAACTCTTCTCGAGGTTGCATATAATATTGCGCTAATACCCCTGGAAAATGTACGAATCTAACTATTCTTCCACCAGCAAAGGGTAAATAATAATGCAGACTCGGTTCTTGAAATGACAACCAATCGATGAGAAGAAAAACTCTTAATCTATACAGGACCAGTGATATATAAATAGAAGAAAAGCAAAAAACATCCTCCAATTCATTACTTTAAACTTCACAATTTCTACATCATCAAGTAAATGTTTGTAATTCCTATTTGCCAATGTGTTCGTCCTTATTTCCTCAGCAACGCCAACCATGTCTTGTTCGTCTCTCTTTGGATAGTTTGTCCGATGGGAGGCAGGTGGCCGTACATATCCTGTTTTGTGGAATGTAGCTTCGAAGATTTATTCAAAATAGCACGAAACGTTTCTTCTGTAGTTCTCATCTAGCTTTTTCTCAATGCATTTCGTTCGAGTCCATGTGGTGCATCTATACAGTAGTACCAACATGCATTTTCTTTTATCAGAGAAATCAGATTATCATATGCTTCACATCAGCTAAATAGCAGTCCACGCGTTCCTAGTACGTATATTGACATCACTTTCAGTAGATGAGACATTGCTACCAACGTGTATGAACTTGTCAACTAATTTCAGGGGTTTGCCACATGAACATGGCTCCCTCTTGTTTAAAACATATAAGCTTTGTTTTATTAACGTTCACGTAGAGGCCAATATCTCCTGCTGCTTACTCCCGATTATACAGCACAGATTCGGTTTGAACAAAATCCATATGGATCCTCTTCAAAAGCTTTCAATATTCCCAACACTATACAGGAACTCTGTTTGGACATTTCCGATTTTATTTGCATGTTTCACTCTTCTTTGTTTGGTCAATAAGTTTTTCAACACCTCATACAATTACGAAATGGAAAAAATAAGTTGAAAGCCGTTTTATATTTGCCGGGAAAATGCATTAAATATTAATGGAACCAAATAAAACTTTTATTTGTCAATTAACAAATAATCGGTTATAGAGAACTAAGATATGAATTACAATTATGCTATTATATTTTAAGTGAAAAAATAACGCGTAGAACCTCATAGAAATTTCATATCGGACAGTCAAATAAAGCGAACCATAGAAAATCGTTAATTTGCTAAATGAATGCCGATAGCAAGGATTAATTCCCTCAATATATTTCTGTCTCAATTTTTCTAATTTGGATCGTCTTTTCATCTCCTTCAAACAGGTCCCGAAACAGAAAGGGCGTCAGACATTCCGTGTTTTAAAAGCCAAGCACAAGGTGGGGGTCAGTGTTTTTCGATGATGATGGATTCCAATGGAATCGAATAGTCTAGAATGTTTTCCTCTGTACACATCAATGACCAGCGGATCATTTTAATGAACAGGCATTTATGGCGCCATAATAGACAAAATGGCGGGAACAGCATTGATTAAATATCCAACCGATCCCTTTCCTATTCGTGATGTCTTGAGGACGACAAGAAACAGTCTGTTGGCAGAAGAAAAAAGTAATTAAATATAAAGAAAGTTTAGAAAGAAAAAAAGAAACAAACAAACAAAAACAAAAAGCCACAAAAATAACACGGTATTAATGAAAAATAAAAGAAAGAAAGAAAGAACTTCTTGGTAGGAAATAGATTACATACTAAGAAAGACAGAAAGAAAGAAAGAAAAAACTTCAAGGTGCGAAACAAATTACATACTGAGAAAGAAAGAAAGACAGAAAGAAAGAAAGAAAGAAAGAAAGAAAGAAAGAAAGAACCTCTAGGTGCGAAAAAATTACATACTTAGAAAGAAAGAAAGAAAGAAAGAAAGAAAGAAAGAAAGAAAGAAAGAAAGAACCTCTAGGTGCGAAAAAATTACATACTTAGAAAGAAAGAAAGAAAGAAAGAAAGAAAGAAAGAACCTCTAGGCGCGAAAAAATTACATACTTAGAAAGAAAGAAAGAAAGAAAGAAAGAAAGAAAGAAAGAAATAAAGAACCTCTAGGTGCGAAAAAATTACATACTTAGAAAGAAAGAAAGAAAGAAAGAAAGAAAGAAAGAAAGAAAGAACCTCTAGGTGCGAAAAAATTACATACTTAGAAAGAAAGAAAGAAAGAAAGAAAGAAAGAAAGAAAGAAAGAAAATATTTATAACGATAAACAAAGAATTTTATTTTTAATTCTTAAACACGTTTCCGCCCAAACGTTTGAAAATCATGAAAAAAATTGCTACTGTTTCAAATATTAAAAAAAAATATAAAAAGAGTAAAAAGTAAAAAAAAAATAATTAAAAAATGAAACAAGATATTAGAATTCTTTGAATATAGCAAGAAATGTTATATCTTGATATAAGTATGTTCTAAATTTCAAAGAATAACAAAAAAGAATGTCAGATCAGTTATTTTATATATTCGAAAACAATTTGTTAAAATGGAAAGTAGGGTGTGGGATTATCGGATTAATATTTCTTTAAAATGTTAAATAGTAATTTAGAGCTATTTAACATTTTACATGCAACATACGAATCCGAAACATGTTCGTAACCTTCCTTTTTTTTAACTATGTGTTCCTTTGTTTCTTTTAATGACATATCAACTTTAGTGGGTTATTAAATGCCAAATCCACCTTTGTAAAACAGTTGTGGTATAAGTTGACCTATAGTTTGGGGAGGGAAATAAGTGGGTCCATTCTTTCACAAGAATAGTGGCCCGAAATGGAACGTAATTACGCGACCGGTTTTCGAACTCGCTTACTGTGATGTCAAAGTTCAGTACATTAACCGCTATTCAACCGAGACTCACTCGTTATAATCTGAGTTTTAAATTCAGTATATAAGGTTTTGATCTGAAATATTCACTGTATAATGTTTTAAACGGAAATATTCACTGTATAAGATTTTAAATGGAAATATTCACTTTATAAGGTTTTGAACTGAAATATTCGTTACCTAGCCATACATGAATATGGGAAACGTACATAGAATGTTCATAACTCATAAATACATAGAACATAGGAATCCCGAAACACGAAAAACACTTTACGACTTCTTAGTTCAGGTACGAAACTTTTTATTACCTTTGAGTTTAAAGGTTTTTCGACATAAAGAGAGAGATACCATCTTTCTATGCTGACTTTTCCATCTGCCCCAAACCACGTGCGACACCTGCCCAAGGCCTCGACGAGCAAGCGAAAGTCAACTTTCTTCTTCCGACCACAAAACTCAACTAATTGACTTTTCTCAAATCTCAGCCCACGCTTCCGGTGCGTGATGTCACTCACATCCCTGGTCATATCCTCTACCTGGGATTTTTATTGTGACATCTCTGAATGACACATCCGCTCCGCGTGCGCGTGAACACCGGCGCTCATGTTTGCACCTAACTAACCCATGCACTGAGCAGAAAGGTTCTCAGCTTAGCTAAGCCCAAAGGCAAGATATATAAAACGAAATCCCTCGGCCATTATATTACATTCACTGTATAAGGTTTTGAACTGAAATATTCACTGTATAAGGTTTTATATGGAAATATTCACTGTATAAGGTTTTGAACTGGAATATACAGTGTATTTGATTAAACCTATGTGATCAGTAGCTATTTTGGGATGAGATGCAATGAAAAGTGTTATTTTTAATGAAATTAGTTAAGTACCACAATGGTTTTATTTATTCTAAATTCAAGTCTTCTTGAACTACATTGGATACAAATGAAACCAAAAAATACTTTTGATTCATCAAAATGACCCCCTAAAAGCGCTATCATTGTTTTACAGATTCTAAGGATTCTTTCAAATAAAGACTGGAGATAAACTAAAGATAGTCCTGCACAGCTTTCCTGCAAAAGTTGCCAGTGGCGAGCCGCACTTGTGAGTTGTCTATCGCAAATTTTTCCGTCAAGTTTATTCAACACTATTTTAATGGGATTTAAGTCTGCTCATTGCACCGGCTAAGACATTACGAGAAGAACGTGTTCTTCTTTTTTGTTTTTAATGTACTTCAGTCAGAGTTTACTAGTATGGTTTGCATGTGTACGAATCCTTGTGCCACAAGCTGCGTTCCAGATAGGATAACATGATGTTGCTGTATGCTGTTATAGTCAATTTGCCCTTCACCTGATGAAAACCCGCGACTTTGCAAATGGTAAAAGCGCCCCTAACAATAACAGAGCCACCTTCATGCTATACAGTTGATGTGATACAGGGGTTGTAACTCTTTCAACAATTCTTCGACACATATAGACCCTCCTATTCGACCGAAAGACTTCGAACTTTGATTCTTCCGTCTCAGTGACTTTATTCCACGGTTCAATTGTGAACCTTGGCCTACCAGTGTCTTTTGAAATTGTTTTGCTCCCTCAACAGTGGTTGCTTGATATCAATTCCCCAAATATAAGCCAGCTTCACACAGTCTACTCCTCACCGTGGATTTTGACACATTTTTTTCATGAATATTGGTTTGGTTTTGCTGTACTGTTTGGAAAAGTCGTCTATTTCTCTCCCAATCTAGTAACTGATGAAAATGTCCACTGCAGAGATAAAACAGGTAATATGTTGCAAGCACTCATCATCATCATCATGTCGTGCTGGTAGCACGGATATCCCTGACCCTCTCTCGCCACTTTTCCCTATCGTTCATCGCCTCAGGCAGGTCTTCTGGACAACATCCCGTATCCTCACATAGTTGCTGAATGTATGTACGTGCTGGTCGTCCTGCTTTTGCACGGCCATGTTTGGGGGTCCACAAGAGTACATCACTTATGAGTTCGTTCCTGCTTCTCCAGCAGTGTCCTGCATGTCTGGTTCGTCTAACTTGAATAGTTTTCGTGATAGGAGGCAGGTGGCCGTACAGTTGGTGTCTTGTGGGGTGTTGCCACCAGGACTTGTTCAATATTGCTCGCAGCATTCTTGTGTAATTGCCGTCTAGCTTCTTCTCCAGCCGTTTTGTTAGAGTCCATGTAGTACACCATATAGCAGTATCGACGCGACCGCTGCCTGGAAGAAACTGCGTTTCATTTTATCGGTTAGGTCTGATTTCCATATAATCGATAGCCTATTGATAGCTGTCCATGCGTTCGTTAACCTCGTGTCGATGTCCTTTTCGGTTGTTGCGACTCTGCTTCCTAGGTAAGTGAGTCTAATGTGAGTTCAAGTGTATGTATAGTGAAACCTTTGGAAAATGTTTTATTCATACTCAGTACTAAAGAAGAAAAACGCCTTCAAATCAATTTTTAAAAAGATATCTGGCTGTATTAGGGTCAAAGTTACAGAGTAAACCTTTAATTTAGTTGAATAAGTTAAAACATTGTGGTGCTTAAATTGTTTTAAGAAATGTAACACTTTTAGGATGAGAAATAGATATTTTTGCGGGTAGCCAAATGCTTTTGACTAGTAATGCATATATATATATATATATATATATATATATATATATATATATATATATCTGGGGCGGAGATGGGACTAGTGCTACTCGTGCCCGGCACGACCAATAACTCGGTCAATGTTATTCAAAATGGATTAAAAATCATCCATTAATTTCAAGCAAACATACTTAGTCTGATCTCAATTAAATTACGTATCTATTCAAGTTTCGATAACTAAGTAGCCAAAAGTTCATAAATATATCTGGGAACAATACAACGATGCTGTTTTGAACGGATGGTCTTTGTCCGGCCACCGTCAGATTCATTGAACACCCCATAAAATCGGCTATAATGTTGAACGCCCGATCCGTGCCAGGCACAAGACTCTTATAATAACAGTAATGTTAGAGAAATCTCGCTTTTGGCTGTAGCCAATGGCAAAAGCAAGTCAAATACCGTGCTCAAAAAAATTAGCACAATGTGACTGCTGACGCCTGTCTTGGGAAGAGGGAGAGGGACCGAGAGAGAGAGAGGGAGAGAGAGAGAAGGGATAGCAGATTATAGCCGTCTCCGACGTCATCATCATCGCTATGGTAAATGTTGGTTAAACGGCGTGTTTAAATTCGTTTTTTCACTAACAGATCTCTATTTCTTTAATGAATGTTGCATATATTACATTCTGTAACTAAAATTTGTTTATTTGAATACATTTTCAACAAATAATCTTTATTTTAAGCGAAATTGAAACTACTAGCTGTAACTATGATGACTTACTTTGGGTCCACGGACCACGGGTTGGGAACTGAAGGTGACAGAGGGCGGTGGGGGAGCACGTGTAGAAAAAATAGGCTAGAGTCGCCACTGATATATATATATATATATATATATATATATATAAAGAGAGAGAGAGTGAGAGAGAGAGAGAAATAATTCGTTAGCGAAGAGTTTTTCGGTAAGTTTTTTTTTAAACAGACGGTTAAAATTCATTCGTCTGTACACAGTTGAATGGTTTCAAATATTCCTAACACTGATAATTTTTATTTAATACTAGTCATCTGTTTGCACAATGTTAAATGGTTTTAAAATTATCATCTATTACTTATAATTTTATTTAATATTATTTAATTGTTTGCACACAGTTAAATCGTTTCAAATCTTGCTATTTAACATGTATAATTGTATTTATCAAGTACTCCTATCTAATATAAATAATTTTCACACAGCTGTATGATTCCAATTATTTCTCCTCAATTTGACTGGAATAGTTGGTTGGTTCATTGGTCTGGTTTAACCTCATCCCAACAGTTATCAATTTATATAACAGAGAAATCAGTTTAAGACTTTTAGACTGATTATAGACCCTTGGGAAAGGTATTAATCCAATTATTCTCCCTCCAGCTAGGGGTAAATAGTAGGACAGACTGGTTTCTTCAGTCTTGGTGAGGCAACTAGTCTAGGAGAAGGAATACTCTAAATTCAAACCTGTTAAACCCCGCTTAAAAATTGACCTTGTGTCATATCCTGCCTGAGCGGAGGGGTTGGGTAAATATGATATGATAGACGGAGAAAAATATATATTCACTATCATTTTCTAACAAGTAAACATTTTATACGTAATTGGAATACCAAAGTTTTAGGAGCTAATGTGTCAGTTAAATCTCTCATTCATTTTAAACGAAGAAACACGCCATGCATAGTAGCTATACCAATGTTTTAAGAGCTAATGTATTGATAAAGTTCACAGTCATTTTATACATTATCTCTAAGAGATCTATTTGACTCACAGACTGAAACCTAACTGGGACTACTAATCCGGATCCTATTAAACCCAACCCCTCCGCTCGGACAGGATATGACACAAGGTCAATTTTTAAGCGGAGTTTAACAGGTTTGAATACTGAGTTTTCCTTCTCCTAGACTAGTTGCCTCACCAAGGCTGAAGAACCCAGTCTACCCTAATCCGGATAATAGTGATCCAGGGAATAAAAGCAACAAAGGTGTGAATCCACACTATCATTGGATGAATCAGAAGGTTCAGGACAAAATCAGTCTTTTGAGATATCTCGTCATCTGCTCCTGAACATTAATGAGTGACAAAAATAATATAAAAGTAAATGATTACAGTTCCAGGGAGAGATTTGAGAAATTTGGATTAACAACTTAACGAGAAAGAAGAAAGAGATGTGATCTAACTGAAACTATAAAAATAATTACTGGAATTTCTAACGATGGTTGACATTTTTCCAATATTTCTCCACGAACTGGATATTTACTGTCAAGACTGATTTTAAAAAGTTTGCGAACCTATTGGAACTTTTTTTTTTTTTTGCGAATAAAGTAAAACATTTTTGGAACTGTTTGCCGAATCAGATCAAAAACAGAAATTGTGTAGAAAATTTTACGAGTAAATTGGATGATTTCAGAAAAAAATGGTCTGAAAAAAGAATTCATGAGAGTATTTTTTGGAACTATCAAATAAATTACTTAACTGAATTTGATCTGAATATAGATATTATATTAATAGTGTATATATTCTGAACAAGCATTTTTTAAAGGTTGATGTGATAAATTAGAATGAAAAGATACCGAAGGAAATATATCAAGCAAACAAATAATAATAATAATGCTGAAAAATTTATTTTTTTTAAAAATGGTGTTAGCTAATAGCAGATGATAGGAACAGTTAAGAAAGGAAATGAGGATATAACACTCGAACGGTGACCAAGGGAATCATAAGCAGTAAATAGAATGCTACATACCTTCGGAAATTTTTATTATCTTAGTTCATTTGCTGATATTTTTACTTATTTATAAATATTTCAAGGAAAATCTATGCCGTATTATCGAAATAAAATTTACTGTTTTCAATTTTCCTTGAAATAATCAAGAAATATTGATTAGTAAAAGAATGTAGGAAAACAAACGAGTAATGAGTTTTTCGTAATATCTCTTCCCCATGAATAATAGAACTGGAACTTTTTTATATCAAGCCGTTAAACAAAAAGTGGATGATAGGAATAATTGTAACATACCAATACATGAATATGTGAAACGTACATAGAATGTTCATATATATATATACATAGAACATAGGAATCCTGAAACACGAAAAACACTTACGACTTCTTAGTTCAGGTACGAAACTTTTTATAACCTTTGGATTTAAAGGTTTTTCGACATATAAAGAGAGGCACAATCTTTCTATGCTGGCTTTTCCATCTGCACCCCCCAAACACGTGTGGCACCCGCCCCAAAGCCACTGCGAGCTAGCGAAAGTCACCCTTCTTCTTCGGACCGCAAGACTCAATTAACTGACTTTTTTCAAATCCCCCAAAATCCTCCGCGCACGCTTCCGGGGCATGACGTCATTCACATCCCCTGGTCCTGGAATTTTTATTTTGACATCTGTGAACGAACCATCCTCCACACGCGCGCGTTAACACCTGCGCTCAAGTTTGCACCTAAGTTACCCATGTGCTGAGCCGAATGGTTCTCAGCCTAACTAAACCCAAAGGCAAGATATATAAAACGAAATCCCTCGGCCGTTATAATACATAATTAGTAAACAAATCGGTAATATAAGACTCAAACTGTAAGTAAAGATCGGGCATTATGGAATCCCCTAAAATAGCTCATTTTTTTTTTTTTGATAAATCTAATTGCAATCATAAGCCAATGCACGCACAAAGCAGTAGCTGAAGTAAGGAATAAACATTTGAACCTTAACAGTTTTAAAAAGATCACCGTTGAACCTTTTGAATTAAAACTTAGTATAAATGCAGACGGTTCTTTTTATGTGGCTCGTTTTAGTGTCTTCTTTCTTGTATCAGGTCACATCTATAACTGAAGCATAGATTATAATCAACCCCTGGGTTTGATAAAGTCACAATATACTAAATCCGAATCTAAATATGGGATCCAAACAATAGATCTGGGTGTCATAATCGGCCGATGTTCCGTTGATAGGCAACATGAGGCACCCCGCATCATCCTGCGGCTGTTGTCTATTTTTATTTCAGCAATATAAACAAGGACCAAAGTAACAATGCATCTGAGGGATGTCAAAGAAAAAATGGATGAGAGAAAACAGCAAAAATGGAATCGACTATTATTTTAAAAGCAATCCAACGAAAAGAGGATATTGGAAACGGATGATAGTGATCTGAAAAGAATCCGATAAGAATCAAAGACTTGCTGACCTAAAGTGGTTTATTTTTTAAGAAAGGAGGGTTGTCTGATGTAGAAAGACAAGAAATATGTGGACAGGTAAATCTTGAAGAAAATACTCCAAGGAAGATCTCTAAATGAATTCAAACGCAAAATATTGAAGACCAAATAACCACTGAAACACAGAATCACATCAATATAAACACACGAAAACAGGAAAAATATAGGAGTAATGATTAACAAAAGTCTGCTGAGAATAGAAGATTTCATAATTCTTAAGAAATCAAAATAGGAAAAAGCCTCGGTAGGCACCGAAAAAGGGAATAAAGTGTTATAAGTGGATCTTTCAATAAGTTTCCAGACTTTTTTTGTACAGGCATTTAAAATTGTCGTAGACCCTTGAAAACTCACTATGTTATTGCTATACATCTTATAATATGACTGATCAATTTTTCTGGTTTAAATGAACAGCTACAGCAGGAATTGGAATACACCCTACTAAAGCCTGTTTGTCACTGCTGGCGAATTTCAAAAATGCAATATGGACGTGAGGATACTTTAGAAGAACGATGTGCAATAAAATTCTGTTTTAAACTTGGAAAAAGTGCCACGGAAACGTATGGAATGCTTCAGACTGCTTTTCGACCATCTTACATGAATCGAGCATCAGTTTTTGATTGGTATAAGAGATTCAAGGAAGGCCGGGAGTCTGTGAGGGATGATGAGAGGTGTAAGAGAAGTAAGGAAATCAATACACCAGAGTTGATTGGCTAAAGGGTTATGGTTAGGGTTACTATGTTAGGCTTTAAGGGAGTTCAGGAAGAGATTCCTTGGGAAGAGGCCAGCACTCTTCAAATCGGGTCAGTGACATTTCCAGCAGGACAATGCACCAGTCCTCAACTCCATCCTTTTCACAGACTATTTGACCAAGATGGGCATCAACACAGTTCCTCACCGTCCCTATAATCAAGACCTTGCTCCCTGTGACTTTTGGTTATTCCCTAAGCTCACAGGCTGTCGTTATGAGACAATTGAGGAGATAAAAGAGACTGTGACGAAAATCATTGACACACTCACACAAGACGACTTCCATGGGGCCTTCCAGAAGTTGTTGGAACGGTACAACAAGTGCATTGTAGCCGGAGGAGATTACTTCGAAGGGGACTAGAATTTCATGTGTGTATAATCAATAAAAGTGCCCATACGAAAAAAGGCTGAAAACTTATTTAAAGATCCTCGTAACATATCCCCACAGACAATATTACCGACACGGATTAATTAATCTATGCAAAACAAAACTAATGAAAAATATGTATGAATAGTTGAAACGACAAACGAGCGAAATTGGACACGAGAAGACTTGGGCAGAGATTTAAAGGGATCCAAAAGCATAAAAAAAACAACACCATGAGTGTTGTATAACAGAGAAAGATAACACGGACGTATAAATATATAATCAGCTTCTTTTCTTTTTATTACCTAAAATGTATGGATGGATAAAGAAAAAGAAGTTGAAGACAGCTGAGCAGCACACACAGGGGCCCAGGTCCGAATCTTCGGTGAAACCTCTTTTCTTCCTGCTGTTTGGGTCGAAATCTTACTAGTTACAAAATACCCCGGACGCCCACGAACATCCTTGAGGTAACACCTCCTCCAGCCCGCCGCTTACACGTTGAACATGGACACGCCTCCTTCTTCCATGCCACCCACGCAAATTCTTGTGGTCATACCTCGATCCTGCGACCAACACACTGCACATGATCACGCTTCTTCTAGCATGTCACCCAAGCAGTTTACGCAGTATTTCCACACAGAACACCTGCGTTTTGTTTATTTTAGGTACCAGATGAATTTCCAGTTATTTTTGTTCCAAGTGACAAACTTGCGCAGCTGCATCGACAGATATGAAAGGGGTCTTCAATCAATATCGAACACAAGGACCAATTATATTAAAACAAATATTGATCATACGCGACAAAATAGCAAGTGTAGGTTATGTTGGGAATGAGATTAAACGGTTGATCACATAATAAGTGAAAGCTAGAAACAAGCGAAAAAGGAGTATAGGACAAGGAGTAGATTGAGTGGGGAACGTGATCCACTGGGAATTGTGCAAGAAATTAAGATTTGACCATAATTCTAAATGGTAGATGAATAAACCAGAATCTGTCTTGGACACTAAGACACATAACATTATCTGATACCCTCAAACACGAACGGATCTTCTGATCCCGACCGAAAGACTATATCTAGTATTAATAAACAAAAAAGTGTATTTTGCCATTCCAGTAGAATGTGTCTGAAGAAAAGAAAGCAAAAAGATAGAAAAATGCTTTGACGATTGCAGAGAACTAAGAAATTTGGAGAACATGAGGGTGTTATTTGTCGCTGCCTCCCACCAGACAGGACTTGACACAAGGTCAAAAGCCTGAAGGGCGATTAAAATGGGGATAAAGGGGAGGGGAAGGTCGGGAACGAGCCGAGACTCGAACCCTGCTGGTCTATGCTGTTCATCGGCTCACTTGGTACAATGTGAGCCTGATGAGGCAAGCAGTTTCACGAACCCAAATGTGGGTCCGGGCACGTATGCCAGTTTACGGCTTAAACTAGACGCGAGGTCTAGTGCCATACGTGGGTTACGAAGGAGACAAAACTGCAGCTCACCCACCCGAGGGTAGCCTAGTCGAAACTAGGTGCCTAAAAGGCCCCAGGTCTGCCATTGTTCCTTTTGCTGAGCCACGCCCCGAACCGAAGTCCAGAACAGGCCCCGGAATGGAGAACATGAGGGTGACAGTGATACCAATTGAAGTTGGCGAACTCTGAAAATGTGAAAAGGTGTAATATCATCTTTATACTAAACTATCACAAACTTCTTTAACTTTTTTTATTATCAAATGTATATATGTAAAAGTGTAATGTTTAGTTTCCTTTAGAATCCTACGACCAAAAATTTTTGATAGGTGGGAGAGAGTGAAGAACTGGAGGTAAACACGAATGAATATTTGTCCAATCGTTTGGGGCTGTAGAATACACTGACTGCATCTTTGCAGACGGGTAAGACTCCTCCTAACAAGTGTCCTAGGTATGACACTAAAAAATCTGATGGTGAGCTTTGAGAAATGCTGGAGCGTTGGGTAATGCAGAGTACCCCTTGATTGTCATAGCTCCCCGGTTCACTCTGGCCTAGAGTGGTAGCACCTGATAGGGTCCTATCTATGGGTCAAATAAAACTAAACTGTATACTTGTGCTAAACTGAATTGCTTGAGATAGAACTTTTTTGTCATCTAAACTACCTATTTATACTAAACTGAATTGCTTGAAATGGAACTGTTTTTAACCCTGAAACCGTGTATTTATTATTTGAACTATGGAAATAGAACTGTTTTTACATTTAGCAGTGGGTGAATAAATTTCTTTTATTTATACTATGCTGAATTGTTTGAAATAGAACTGTTTATATGTATTAAAATGGATTTGGTGTTAAATAACCTACAATGGTTGATGTGCCATGAAACGAAACGAAACGATACGAATGCATAAATCCTATCATCCCAAAATACCAAAGTGACTGCTCTCCAAGCTTACATGAATTATGAAGTAATTATTATAGACTGACCAGAATTATAAATCCAATCCATCCATTTACGCAGAAAAATAGGGCGGAGAGGTTTTGGGAGTGCCTTCTTTGAACTAAAATATCATTAACTTCTTTTTCCTGTTTTATTATCAAAAGATTTTGTGTAAAGGTTTAATGTTCACTTGACTTTTGAATATTACGACCAAAAATAAGGAATGGGCAGTAAAACAAAAGCAAAAAAAGAAACAAAAAGTACAAATGAATAGTTCTTATCACTAAAAAATACCAAAATGACAGCTTCCGAGTTTTACACTAAGTAAAAACTTACCTATTTTGGAGGCAGAAGAATTCTCTTTTTTTTTTTTTTTTTTTTTTTTTTTGGTGGGGGTAAAGGAGCTGAAATGTATTCTTCTGAAAAATACTATGTAACATCTGTGACAGGAGCAGAGATAATAATCAAACCCGAGTGAGGGTTAAGCCTCATTTAACAACCTATGGAAAATGACATATCTAAATTCAAATCAACGTGGGAGTCAAATCTTTTATCTGATTCTCAGGATCTGCAGTTGGTTCATTGATAGCCAACATAGAAGACCCGGTTGGCATCCTGTGGATGTTGGCTGTTCTAATTTCAGATACACAAACAACAAACAAATCTGTAACATAGGACCAAAATACGTTGTCTGAAAGAAAGGAGTTCGCAGAAAAGAACCACTCAAAATTTGAATTTTAAGGAAGAAAAGAGTAGTCGCTTTTATTCTTGGGGACTACAGCGGAGGGTAGTTTTAAAAAATTGTTCGATAGCGTTCTTCCTCCCTCCTCTTCTTGGCAATGACGGCGGTGTCGTTATCTTTGGTTTGTTGATACTTTCATATCAGTCGAATTGCTGATAGGCTGGGTATGACATGGGTCGGGGCGTCATGGACCGCTATTGAACCTGTTTGGAAGCTGTCTTGAACTGCCAAAATCTCGTTACTTGATTTCTTATATCGCGATTTGATGGATCAATTCGAAGGTTCGGAAGGCTCGATAATCACCAGTGAAAACAATAGTGTAGCTCGGGAAAGTTCACACGTGATTATATTAAAATCACGCTTGAACTCTACTTGTCACTCTGCCTTCACGAGCGAGGTTCGTGACATTTTTGATCGTCAGACCCATGTACCCAACGACCGATGACAGCTGATGTGCTCGCGCGTTCTCTAACCTTGAGACCGCCGCATTTCAATGACGGCGCCCGTTCGTAATATTACAAATACATTACTCAGTGGAAAGGAAAAAATAGACCAAAGAAGAAAACAAAAGTGTATTACCCTGTTATTATCAGAGCTATCCGACTCAAAGACGTTACAGAAAATGATTGATATAAATTTGAACAGAATCCGCTAGAGTTATACAAGCCAAAGACATTATGCCTAAATCAGAGTGATATTAAATTGTGTTTTTCTAACATTGAAATACTAGAAATATACCAACAAGTAAACAGTCAAAAGCATCAACAAGATCCCCTGACTCAAATAAAAAAAATACACTTGTTGTATAGTGACTCGTACCACATGACTTCCGGTATCGTGGAAGTATAAAGACGCCATGTTTCTGAAGCACGGGAAGACAGAAACAAAAGTAGATGCCGAAAGAGAATTGAGAGACAGCTCTGAAAGGACGTGGGTCAGTAGTAAAATCAACTTCGGACATAACACCTACAGCGCGAGACTTATAACTCTAGTCGAACTGTACCACATGAATAAATAAATAATTAACTCTATTTCACTGTGTATCTTTTCCATACCACCATACAACACTCTTAATACTGAAAAGTAAGAGACCCATAACCGAATTAAAAATCAAAATGTTGTTGAGTAAAACGCTATAAACCCCACAAAACAGATATTAACGCTAGAAGATTAAATAAATGTAGAATTAATAAAGAAAATCATGACTGAAAAGAGTACAATATTACAATCCCTCAGAAGCAAAAACAGGAAAAATGTTTAGGTAGGAATCGAAATTGTAAAAAAATTATAACCAAATATCAAAACGGGCAACATCAATGAACTAAACGAGCTAATATATGCCGTAGCAAAATTAATCAGTGATAAGATTGGTGTTCCCCAAAGGAACCCGATCAGAAATACAAAACTTGAATGGTTTGGTTTTATGGCATATCAACATTTGTAGGTTATTTAACGCCAAATCCATTTTTATGTAAATATTCAGTTCTATTTCAAACAAGTCGGTTTAGCATGAATACACAGTTTATTTGTCAAAAACATTTCTATTTCAAACTATTCAGTTATATATAACAATTCAGTTTAGTGTAAGTACAGATTCAGTGTCAAAAATAGTTCAATTTAAAACAATTCAGTTTAGCAAAAGCACGCAGTTTAAATGTAAGTACAGTTCAATTGTAAAAAAAAAACATTTTTATTTTAAGCTATTCAGTTTAGTCAAGCAATTCTACTTCAGCTAATTCAGTTTTGTAAAATTACAGATTTTGTTTACACACAGTTATATGTCAGAACAGTTCTATGTGAAACAATTTAGTTTAGTGTAAATACAGTTTCAATGTCAAAAAACAGTTGCAGTTATATGTAACAATTCAGTTAAATGTAAATACAGTTTTAATGTCGAAAAAAACAGTTCTATTTCAAACAATTTAGTTAAGCACAAGCACGCAGTTCAAATGTAAGTACGGTTTAATTGTCAAAAACATTTATATTTTAAGCTATTCAGTTAACTCAAACGATTCAGTTTAGCATAAGTATGCCATTAATTCTATTAGATAGTTCTATCATGTGCTACCACTCCGGGACAGAGTGGACCTGGGAGCGATGGCAATAAAGGGGCACTCCACATTCCCCAAAGCTCCAACATTGCTGGAACCTCACCATCAGATTATTTAGTGTCATATCCAGGACACTCGTTAGGGGGGGTTCTTACCCTTCTGCAGAGGTGCAGTCAGTGTATTCTACAGCCCCAGCAGACTGGGCAATACACAGAGTTAAATGCCAAACAGTTTTATTTCAGATAATTCAGTTCAGCATAAGTACACGGTTTAGACGTCAAAAACAGTTCTATTCTGAGTAATTCAGTTCAGCACAAGTAAGCAGTTCCAATGTCAAAATAGTTCTATTTTAAACAATTCCGTTTAGCATAAATACGCAGTTTAAATGCAAAAATCAGTATAGTGAAAGAAGCACGGTTTAGTTCTATTTAACCCATAGATAGGACCCTTATCAGGTGCTACCACTCCGGGCCAGCGTGGACCTGGGAACGATGTTAATGAAGGGGTACTTCGCATTCCCCAAAATGTTAAAAGAATGGGTAAAGAAAGTGCGATAAAATGGGAAATTGTTCAGAAAGAAAAATCCAAAGAGATAAAAAAAACTAGAAAAAAAACAGCATACAAACCTAACCGTGCAACTTGAAAATATCAATCAAAAGATATCGACAAAAGAGGAAAAACTTAAAAGATACCAAAAAAGAATCAAGCTATACAAACAAACAGGATATTCCAAAGTAATGAAAGAAAATTCTAGCCAAAGGTAGGTGAAGAATGCACAAGGACAAACAAACTAGTGGATGCAAAAGAAGCAAAACAGTTTTTGAATAAAATATGAGAACAAAAAGAACACAAAAGAAAGGTCGAATGGATAAATGACATGAAAAAAGAATTATAAGGACTCAAAGAAGATCTTGAGGCGAACATACACCTGGAATCGCTCAGAGCAACACTCAAGAAAATAGCAAATTAAAAGACGCCAGGCTACGACAGCATACATGGATTCTGGTTTAAAGAATTCACGTCCATCGATGACATACTGGCTCTAGAACTGAATAGATGCCAAGAAGTAAATATACCCATATAGATGACCAAGAAAAAGATTACTTTGATCTAAAAAGAGTTCGTTAAAAGAATCCTCTCTAGCAAATATAGACCGATAACGGGTCTACTTATGATTAGGAAAATCCTTATCCATGAAAAACAGAGTGGAATTAATTGCAGGAGGAAAAACTTGAGAAGAGGTAAAAATTCAAAGAAGCGTTTCTAAAGGAAGATGCGCTTTCTCCCTTACTATTTGTAATAGTAATGATCCATTCAACTACACATCAGAAAGAAAACTGGGGACTACAAATTCACAAAAAAAATAAATGGATGACTTCAAGCTGTTCGCCAAAAAAAAAAAAAAAGAAAAAAAAATCAATCAAGAATAATATACGACCAGGTTATAGGAATGGAATTGGTAAAGAAAAATATGCCACGTTTATAATGTTAAGTGAAAAAAGATAACCGAAGAAATAGAACTGCCAAATCAAGAAAGAATTAGAACGCTTGGAGAAAAGGAAAATTACAAGTACTTGGAAATATTGAAAGTGAGCACACAAGCGGAGATGAAGGAAAAAGAAGATCAGAAAGTGACCAAACAAGCGGAGATGAAGGAAAAATAACATCAGAATACCTCAGATGAACGAGAAAGCTGCTCGATACCAAGCCCTGTAGCGGAAATCTAACCGAAGTAATAAACACCTGGCCAGTTCCCTCGGAAGTTATTCGGGACCATTTCTAAAATAAAAAAAACCCCAAGAACTCAGACAAATGTACTAAAGAACAAGACAGCTGATGGCTATGCACAAGGCGTTACATCCGAGGGATGACATGGACAGACTATATGTGCTTAGAAAAGGATGTGCCTGTGGTGTAATGGTTATCATCATAGGAAATGGACACGGCGACACAAGTTCAAATCAGGGACGAGACTGGTTGCATTTCACATAGCACTAATACCCTTGGGAAAGGTATGAATCCAATTATTCTCCATCCAGCTAAGGGTAAATAGTAGGACAGACTGGGTTCTTCAGCCTTGGTGAGGCAACTAGTCTAGTAGAAGGAAAACTCTGAATTCAAACCTCTTAAACCGCGCTTAAAAATTGACCTCGTGTCATATCCTGCCCGAGCGGAGGGGGTTGGTAAATATGATATGTGTTTAGAAAAGAAGAAGAGGACTCGCCAGATTTGAAAATAGAGAGGATCCATCTGCACAAAGACTCGTAGAAAACATTAAAAAGAACAAGAAAAGACTAATTACCGCGGCCGGTTATAGCACAGACGTAATAAGTACAAACGGAATAAAAACAACAAAAAAAATAGGATACCGAAATAGGAAGAAAACCAACAGCATGGATATTTGGAGCGACAATTTGGAGAAATCTCATATGAGAAGACCTGAGATATAGCTACAAAAGAAAAACCGTAAAAGAACTGAATCGATTCTAATAACAGCACAAAACAATGCCATAAACACCAATTATATTAAAGCGAAAATCGGTTATACGCGACAGAATTGCAAGTGTAGATTACATGGTGACAAAGACAAAACAATTAATCATCTAATAAGCGAGTGCAGAAAACCAAATAGTCCATGGAAAACCAGAATTTGTTCATAAGAAAGCAAGTCATACAATTCTCAACGATTTAAAGATCACCTGATCTCGATTAGGAGGCCAGACCAAATGATCTTGTCGTCTCATGGAATTTGCCGTTCCAGCTGACCACAGAGTGAAAATAAAAGAAAAAGAACGAAAAAACAACTATCTAGACCTTCCTGAGTACTGAGAAAGCTATAGAACAAGGAAGTGATTGGCCCACTTGAAATGGTCCCCATGTGATTGGAAAGAAGAATGGAAGAGTAGAAAATCAAAGGATGAGACTATCCAGACTACAGCATCGTAAAGATTGGCTATAATACTGAGAACGGTCCTGGAGACCTGAAGTGCCTTGTTGTCACTTAGACTCCAGTGAAACTCGTAAGGAGTGAAATAATAACTCTAGTACCATCAGCGAATTTTGGGGGAAAAGAAGAAGAAGAAGAAGAAGAAGAAGAAGAAGAAGAAGAAGAAGAAGAAGAAGAAGAAGAAGAAGAAGAAGAAGAAGAAGACTGTTTTTCATGCGTGCATAAAATAAGGCTCCGATAAAAACCTGATAAAAATGAAAATTATTTAATACAGCCTAATATATATTCTAAATACAGTGTTGTCTTAGTCTTTTAAAATTTACATGAAATAAGCTTCAGTGTAAAGGGTGGGAAAAATGTATACACCCTGATATATAACTATTATTTCATGACTGATTTCTTTTTCGCAGAGTTCGTTTGCTTCCTGGCGATTCTAAAGTTTTAAGCACTCTGTATTTAACGATTCTTCTTACACTGAGGTCATACCGTCAATTGGGAATATGTCAACTGTAATAAATTGTGAGATGATGGTCGTGCGATCTTCCTGCCACGAACGGCACGGGTCAGAAAGCGGCATCGGTGGTCCCGGGTGGTGGTGTGGAGAAGGGCGATGTTTTACACAGATTGAAATATGTACGTAATACTGACAAATTAGAATTGACCGCAAACGTCGTACATTCTGTCTGACGCCAGAATCAAGATAGGAGATTAAGAAGATCCTCATTGGCTGGTTACTAGCAGTAGGGAAGATTTAATTTTGGCATGGATTTCATATTTGGTTTAGGGTGGGGGGGGTGACCAATGGATGGCTTTGCTTGTAACAATCATAAGGATTGCAGAATATACGTATGTGCTGTTTGTTTCTGATGAAAATAGTTGGCGTTCAATTTCATATAACTTCTAGTAATGAATTTTAACAAATTGGATCGCTTTTGGCGCTATAGGTTCTTCCGAAAGGAAAGTGAATGATATATAATTGCCTAAGACTGGAGAAAGGAAAATATGGTAGGATATAATAGAAACATAATGGAAGAATTAAATGTCTGTCAGGTTTTATTAGTATCTCTCATTCTATAGGTTTTAGCTGAACAGTTCATAGACTAACCAAGATACTGTTGTGATATGAGATCAAATGAGATTAATTTTTCAACAAAGTTTCATTTGTGGTTCATAGACTTCTTCCATTGGTGTTGCAGTGGTTGGATCCCATTTATCAAAAAGGTTATTAGCAGGAAGTTAGGAATACGAGAGTGAGCTAAAAAGTCCATATCTACATCAAAGACCAAAGTCGTTTCATATCAGTATATTTATCTATCTATCTTATTGTTTGCTTTTTATCTCTTTCTCTCAAACTATACCGATGTACAAAGAGTCGGTTAATATCAATCTATCTTATTGTTTGTTTATTATTTCTATCTCTCTATCGATATCAAATAATAAAATTGATTCATACGTATCTATTTTTATCATTAAGGGTTTTCGGACTATTGTCTTCATCTCCATTGTTATTTCCACAAGATTTCCTAACCCTAACCCTACCGGGAACCTTCACAAAACTCCGAACTACGTCCTTTATTGAATCCACGGGGGTCGCTT